>JAHIAM010019310.1:0-16329 GCA_021605205.1 Aegilops longissima
TCAGCAGTTAGCAGGTAACCACAAAGCCTCTTTTGTTTGCAGCCCAACTCCCCTTTCTAAGTGGCCCAAAACCCACCAAACTCCCTCCATGCTCTCGTCGTTCGATCACGATCGCGTGGCAGCTCGCTCCTCATTTGGACTCTCCTAGCTCCCTCTACCTATAAACACCTCCCCCTCCGAATTCGCGGATGTTTCCCTTGAATCAAACCCTAACCATCGCCCTTGGCGCCGGACATGTCGCGGCCGCGGCACTCGCCGCCGCTGGCCCGAGCCCGGCGCCCGCCCGAACGCGACGAAGCCCGCTGCCCGCGCCGCCGAGCTCTGCCGCCGCGCCCGCCGCCGCAAGCCAGCGGCTCCCGCCTCCGGCCAGCGCCTTCCGCCGCCGTTCGCCGCCGTCGCCGCTGCGGCCTCGCCGCCCGCTTCGCGCGTCCTCCGCCTCCGCCGCCCTGGCGTCCCATGATCGTCGGCCCGCCGCCCGTCGCCTCGGCCCGATCGCCACCTCCACCGCCGCACCTCGCGGCGCCGGCCGACCTCCGTCGCCGGCCGCCTGCCGCGCCGCCCGCTTCGCTCCGGCCGAGATCCGGGCGGGTGGATGAATCCACCGTCCGCGATCAAGCAGCGAACCCGTCCGGATCTCGTCATCCCGCTCCGTCCGATCCGTTGACTTTCTCGGAGGTTGAATTTTCACTAAGTCCCGAAATTGTTGCATATTTTGTTGCATTTTCATCATATCATAACTTTCTGTCGCCGTTGCTCCGCATCCTTTTTCTCTTCCGTCTCGGTCCTAAGATCTCGGGGCGAGATCTCTTATTAGTGGAGAGTGTTGCTAGCACCGGATTCGTCGCTAGGTGTCGCGATTATTAATCGTCTTTGCCATGTCATGTGCTTGCATGTTGCACTTTGCCATGTCATCATCTGCATTTATCATGTCATCATGTGCATTTCATTTTGCATCGTGTTCATCTCATGCATCGAGCATTTTCCCGTTGTCCGTTTTGCAATCCGGCACTCCTATGTCCCCGCGCTCCCTTTTACCTCTTTTAGGTATGCGGGTGTTAAGCGGTCTCGGAATGGACGAGGTTTGTCAGCGGCCTTGGTATACCACCGGTGAACCGCTTGTCAAGTTCGGATCATTTGGAGGTGTTTGGTACTCAGCAGTTAGCAGGGTAACCACAAAGCCTCTTTTGTTTGCAGCCCAACTCCCCTTTCTAAGTGGCCCAAAACCCACAAACTCCCTCCATGCTCTCGTGCGTTCGATCACGATCGCGTGGCAGCTCGCTCCTCATTTGGACTCTCCTAGCTCCCTCTACCTATATAAACACCTCCCCTCCGAATTCGCGGATGTTTCCCGCGAATCAAACCCTAACCATCGCCCCTTGCGCCGGACATGTCGCGCCGCCGGACGCTTCGCCGCCGCTGGCCCGAGCCACGGCGCCCGCCCGAGCAGACCGACCGCCTGCCCGCCGCCGAGCTCTCGCCGCCGCGCCGCCGCCGCAAGCCAGCGCGCGCCCGCCTCCGGCAGCGCCCGCCGCCGTTCGCCCGCCGTCGCCGCTGCGGCCTCGCCGCCGCTTCGCGCGTCCTCCGCCTCCGCCGCCCGCGTCCCAGATCGTCGGCCCGCCGCCCGTCGCCTCGGCCCGTCGCCACCTCCACCGCCGCACCTCGCCGGCGCCGGCCGACCTCCGTCGCCGGCCGCCTACCCGCGCCGCCCCTTCGCTCGGCAGATCCGGGCGGGTGGATGAATCCACCGTCCGCGATCAAGCAGCGAAACCGTCCGGATCTCGTCATCCCGCTCCGTCCGATCCGTTGACTTTCTCGGAGAGGTTGAATTTTCACTAAGTCCCGAAATTGTTGCATATTTTGTTGCATTTTCATCATATCATAACTTCTGCATCGCCGTTGCTCCGCATCCTTTTTCTCTTCCGTCTCGGTCCTAAGATCTCGGGGCGAGATCTCTTATTAGTGGAGAGTGTTGTGCTTCCGGATTCGTCGCTAGGTGTACGCGATTATTAGTCGTCTTTGCCATGCATTTTCTGTTCCTTTTCATCTTTTTTCATTACATTGCATTATTTGTTTTCCCTTTCCAGCATTTCCTTTTCCGTTTTGGATCCGGATCTTGCCGCTTTTCTAGGGTTTTCGGCCCCAGGTGCCCCAATCCCCTGGTTGGTTTGGATCAGATGTTGGGCCCAGCCTTTAAGGTCCCAAACCTCTTCACCCACCCCCTTCAGTCCCAAACAAACCCCCATGCTCGTCGTCATGCGCCGCCCGCTCCCTTTCCCCCTGTCCCTCCCAAACCCCCCCTCCAATCCGCCGGGCTTGCCCCCCCCCGCGCCGGCGCGCCGCCCCGGGCCTCCCGCCCGCCCGGCCGCCCGGCCCGGCCGCCCGCCGCCCGCCCCCCGCCCCCCCCGCCGCCCCCGCCCCTCCGGCCCGGCCCGCCCCCGCCCGGCCCGCCGCCGGCCGCCCCCTCGCCCGCCGCCACCCTCGCCGCCCGCCGGCCCGGGTGCCCCCCCCCCCCTCGCCCGGCCCCCCTCCCGCCTCCCGGCGCCGCCGTCGCCCGGCTTCCGGCGGGGTTTCCCGTCCCGAAACCAAGGAAACCACCCCTCCACCCGTTTCCGCCGTTTTTTCCGGTCCAATTGTCCATTGTTGAATTTTTATCCATCTTCCTTTTCTTTTCTCCTTTCCTTCTGCATTTTTTGCTTCCCTTATTGGGTCCTGGGTGTTTATTCTCGTTTTTATCCTTTTCTTGTCTTTGCCATTCTTCCGTCCTTATCTTTATTGCTGCCTATGGTTTCCGCGTTTCCGGCCTTCCCGGTCTTTTTTTACCGGTTACGGTTAAAGCCGGTTGACCCTTTCAGGCCCCAAACCTTGGTCGTTTTGAGGTCCCGCCCTTTGTTCCACCCTTTTCCAAAACCCCCTCCCAACCCCTTTCCCACCTACCCCCCGGGTGTCCCCCAACCCCCCCCACCCCCCCCCCCGGCCCGGCCACTCCGCGCCCGCGGTGCCGCCGGCCTTCCGCGCCCGGCGCCCCCCGGCCCGCCGCCGCCTCCCCGCCCCGCCAGCCGCGGCCCCCCCGCCCCGCCTCGCCCCTCCCCCTGCGGCCGCCGCCTTCCGGCTCCCCCGCCGCCCATCCGCGGGCCCGCCCCCCGCCGCCCCGCCCGCTTCCCGTCGGCCCCGGGTTTTCCCGGCCAATGGCTGTGATCCCCCTCAAGGCCCGTCCTCTCTCTCCGTCTGATCGGACTTTTGGGTTTTTCCATCCGTGGATAGTTATTTCTCTTTCCATGCTTGCTGCACTTTTTCTCTCGCTTAGTCTCGGGCATCTTTGTGTGGGTTTGCAATTTCCGTTCCGTTTTCGCTTCCATGTTTGCGTCCTTTCCTTTATTGCTTTACGTCTCGGATTCATTTGCACGGTTATCCAGAACTTTTCCGTTCGTTTTGATCGGACTCCGTCCCGGTCCACCTCTTTTGTTGGGTCTTCAATGGCCACACCTTTCCACCTGACGTGTCATCGGTTTGGAGGTTTGCTCCATTGGACCCGCCCTTTTTCCCCTCCCCTTTCAGTCCCAAACCCAACTCCCCTTGCCCGTGTCGACCGACGCTGCGCCGCTCCCAGGCCCAGCCCCACCAAACCCCCCGCCGATTTCCCGCCCCCCAACGCCCCGCCCGGCAGCCGGCCGCCGGCCGCCCCGGCCCATCCGGCCGCCGCCGGCGCCCTCCCGCCGCCGGCCGCCCCCGCAGCCCGCCCCCCCGCCCGCCGTCGGCCCTTTCCCCCGCCGCCCGCCGGCGTCCCCCGCCCCGCCCTCCGCCCCGCCTCCTCGGGTGATCAGCCGATGGGCCCACTTCCGCGCCGCCCGCCCTTTCCGGGGGGTTCCGCCCCAAGGGTTGACCCCCGCCGGACGAAATTTTTAGGTTTCATTTATTTCATATTGTTCTTCCATCTTTCTTTCCTTTCCTTCCCTCCTTGTTGGGGCTCCGGGGTTTCCTTATTGGTTCCTTAATTTCCAGTTTTGCCTGTTCACTTTCCTGTCAATTGATTTTTGATCTTATTTCGGTTTCCGTCTTTTCCCCCTTTCAGCCCCCCCCCTCCTTTTGGTGGGTGTACGTCCGTGGCGGTTGTCCCTTGGACCACCACCTTAAATTTCGTTGGATCCTTGAAACCAAAGCCCTTTGTTGCAGCCCCCCCTTTGGCCAAACCACCCCCCCCCCGCCCGTCCCCCCGGCTTCCGCCCTCCCATAACACCTCCCCTCCACGCGGTTCCCCCCCCCCGCCCCCCCCGCGCCCGCCCGCCCCAACCCGGCCCCCGCCCGCGCCCCCCCCCCCGCCCCGCCCGCGCCGCACCGCCGCCCCGTCGCGCGCCGCCGGCCCTCGCCGGGGTCCCCCTCGCGCCGGCCCCCCGCGCCGCCCTCCCCGGCTCCCGGGCCCCCCGCCCGGGCCCATTGTGCCCCCTCCCCTTTCGCCGTCCCGGGTTTCCCTCCGCGTCAAACGGCCCGATCTCTATGTGTGAGTTGACCCGGAGGTTAATTTCCTATCCGTTTTGCATATTTTTATTTTAATTCCTCTTGCTTCTCCATCTTTTTCTTTTCCGTTTTAAAAATTGGGGTTCCTTTTGGTTTCCCCATTTCCTTTCCTTTTGTTTGTTCGTGAGGTTTCAGCTTTCATTTTCTTGTCATTCATTTGAGTTTTCCTGCTTGAATCCGCCCTTTTGCCCCCCTTTTGGCCCAAACCTCTGTGGGTTCGTGGAACCGGGCCGCCCTTTTGATCACCTACCTTAAATCCCCGGGTCTTGTTAACCACTCCCCGGCCCCCCAACCCCCCCGGGCCCCCACCCGCCCTCCGCCCTGCCCCCCCAAACCCCCTTCCCCCCCCCTTCGCCTGGCCCCCCCCCGCCCGCCCGCGCCCGGCGCCCCGGCGGCCCGGCCGCGCCCCGCCCCGCCCCCGCGGCCCCCCCCGCCGCCCCCGCCGCCGCCCGCGGGGCCCCCGTCCCCCGCGCCGCCCCCTTCCCGCCCCCGGCCGGGAATTCCCCCCCTGCCCCTTCCCCCCCCCGGCCGCTTCCCCCTCCGGTTTCGGGGGAACCCGGGTTGCCTGATCGTCCCCCGTTTTATTTCCCAATTGATTTTTTTCCCAATTTATTTTGTTCTTTCATCTTTTCCTTTCTCGCTTCCTTTTTTGTGGCCCAATTCCGGGTCCTTTTTTTGGTTTTAGGTCTGATGGATTTGCCTTTATCAGGCTTTTTCATTTATGTTTTCAGCATAATTTCCGCCTTTTTCGCACCCTTTCCCGCCCCCCTTTTCCCTTTTCTCTGGGGGTGTTTGGAACCCGGTCCCCTTTCCCGGGGTTTTACAAAAAGGGCCCCTTCAGGGAACCCCCCCTTTTGGGCCCCCCCCCCCCAACCCCCCCTCCAACCCCCCACGGGTTCCCCCCTCCCTCCCCCTTCCCTCCCGCGGCCTCCCCCCCCGGCCCGGCCCCGCCCGGCCCGGCCCCTTTCCGCCGGCCGCCGCCCGGCCGCCGCCGCCCCGCCCCGGGTTCCCCGCCCCCGAGCCCCGCCGCTCGCCCGCCCGCCTCCCGGCCGTTTTCCCCGCCCGTTGCTGGCCACACCCAACTCGCCGGCCGCCTCCCCGCCCTCCCTTTCCCGGCGGGCCTTGGGGCGCCCGGGCATGGGTTTCCCCTCTTCCGGATTTTCTATCCCTTTTCTTTTTGTTATTTTCACATCCGTGCTTTTCCTTTCTTTCCTCTGCCCGGCCCTTTTTCTTTGCGGGAACTTTGGGGTTGTCAGGTTGTTCCTTGCCTTAATTCGTTTAGTCTTTGCATTTTTCCCCCTTTGTTAAATTTCCTTTTTCAACCCCTTCCCGCTCCTTTTCCGTGCGGGGCTCGGACCAGCCCCCTTTACCCTTTCCCGGGTGTTTATCCCTTTCCCGGAAACCCCCTTGGCCCCCCCAGGCCCCCCCCTTTGGGCCCACCTCCGGGCCCCCAACCCCCGCCTCCCCCCTCCGGGCCCGCCCTTTGGCCCCCCCCCCCAAACCCCCGTCCCGGCCGCCCCCCGCCCCCGCGCGCCCGGGCCCCGGCCCGCCGCCGCCCCGCCCGGCCGGGAGCCGCCCCCGCCGGCCCCGTCCGCCCCGCCCGCCCCCGGCCCCCCCCCCCCGGTTCCCCCGGGCTCCCCCCCCGCCGCCTCCGCCCCCCTCCCCCCCGGCCCCCTGGGGGTTCCACCCGTCGCGCGGCCCCTTTCGCTCCGCCCCTCTTCCTTTGGGTAATTCATCCCAAAGGCTTTTTCTTCCTCCTCCCTTTCCTTTTTGTTTCCTAGCCGGGTTTTTTGGGGTTTTTAACCTTTCCGTTGTCCCTTTTCTTTCCAATCGGGATTTATGGTGTACTGATTACCAACTTTTTTGCATTTCTTCATGCCAAACCCTTTCCTTTCAGTTCCGCCGGCCCCTTTAATTGTTCCCTTAAACCCCTTTGGCCGGTTTTAAACCCTTTCGGGGGGGTTGGGATTCGGCCACCCCCGGGGCCCAACCCCTTTGGCCCCCACTCCCCCCCCGGCACCCGGCCCCCCCCCTCAGCTCCCCTTACCTCCCCCCGCCCTTTCCTCCCCCCTCCCCCCCCATCCCCGGGATCCGCGCCCCCGCCGCCCCCGCCCGCGCGGCACCGCGGGGGCCAGCGCCCCCCCCCCCCCCCCCCCCCCCCCCCCCCCCCCCCCCCCCCCCCCCCCCCCCCCCCCCCCCCCCCCCCCCCCCCCCCCCCCCCCCCCCCCCCCCCCCCCCCCCCCCCCCCCCCCCCCCCCCCCCCCCCCCCCCCCCCCCCCCCCCCCCCCCCCCCCCCCCCCCCCCCCCCCCCCCCCCCCCCCCCCCCCCCCCCCCCCCCCCCCCCCCCCCCCCCCCCCCCCCCCCCCCCCCCCCCCCCCCCCCCCCCCCCCCCCCCCCCCCCCCCCCCCCCCCCCCCCCCCCCCCCCCCCCCCCCCCCCCCCCCCCCCCCCCCCCCCCCCCCCCCCCCCCCCCCCCCCCCCCCCCCCCCCCCCCCCCCCCCCCCCCCCCCCCCCCCCCCCCCCCCCCCCCCCCCCCCCCCCCCCCCCCCCCCCCCCCCCCCCCCCCCCCCCCCCCCCCCCCCCCCCCCCCCCCCCCCCCCCCCCCCCCCCCCCCCCCCCCCCCCCCCCCCCCCCCCCCCCCCCCCCCCCCCCCCCCCCCCCCCCCCCCCCCCCCCCCCCCCCCCCCCCCCCCCCCCCCCCCCCCCCCCCCCCCCCCCCCCCCCCCCCCCCCCCCCCCCCCCCCCCCCCCCCCCCCCCCCCCCCCCCCCCCCCCCCCCCCCCCCCCCCCCCCCCCCCCCCCCCCCCCCCCCCCCCCCCCCCCCCCCCCCCCCCCCCCCCCCCCCCCCCCCCCCCCCCCCCCCCCCCCCCCCCCCCCCCCCCCCCCCCCCCCCCCCCCCCCCCCCCCCCCCCCCCCCCCCCCCCCCCCCCCCCCCCCCCCCCCCCCCCCCCCCCCCCCCCCCCCCCCCCCCCCCCCCCCCCCCCCCCCCCCTCATCATGTGCATTTCATTTTGCATCGTGTTCATCTCATGCATCGAGCATTTTCCCGTTGTCCGTTTTGCAATCCGGCACTCCTATGTCCCCGGCGCTCCCTTTTACCTCTTTTAGGTATGCGGGTGTTAAGCGGTCTCGGAATGGACGAGGTTTGTCAGCGGCCTTGGTATACCACGGTGAACCGCTGTCAAGTTCGGATCATTTGGAGGTCGTTTGGTACTCAGCAGTTAGCAGGGTAACCACAAAGCCTCTTTTGTTTGCAGCCCAACTCCCCTTTCTAAGTGGCCCAAAACCCACCAAACTCCCTCCATGCTCTCGATCGTTCGATCACGATCGCGTGGCAGCTCGCTCCTCATTTGGACTCTCCTAGCTCCCTCTACCTATATAAACACCTCCCCCTCGAATTCGCGGATGTTTCCCTTGAATCAAACCCTAACCAAATCGCCCTTGCGCCGGACATGTCGCGCCGCCGGGCGCTTCGCCGCCGCCTGGCCGCAGAGCCCGGCAGCCCGCCCGAGGCGCGGCAGAACCCGCGCTGCCCGCGCCGCCCGAGCTCTCGCCGCCGCGCCCCGCCGCCGCAAGCCAGCGCGCGGCGCCCGCCTCCGGCGGCGCGCCCCGCCGCCGTTCGCCGCCGTCGCCCGGCTGCGGCCTCGCCGCCCGCTTCGCCGGCGTCCTCCGCCTCCGCCGCCCGGCGTCCCGCAATCGTCGGCCCGCCGCCCGTCGCCTCGGCCCGTCGCCACCTCCACCGCCGCACCTCGCGCGGCGCCGGCCGACCTCCGTCGCCGGCCGCCTGCCGCGCCGCCCGCTTCGCTCCGGCCAGATCCGGGCGGGTGGATGAATCCACCGTCCGCGATCAAGCAGCGAAACCCGTCCGGATCTCGTCATCCCGCTCCGTCCGATCCGTTGACTTTCTCGGAGAGGTTGAATTTTCACTAAGTCCCGAAATTGTTGCATATTTTGTTGCATTTTCATCATATCATAACTTTCTGTCGCCGTTGCTCCGCATCCTTTTTCTCTTCCGTCTCGGTCCTAAGATCTCGGGGCGAGATCTCTTATTAGTGGAGAGTGTTGTAGCACCCGGATTCGTCGCTAGGTATACGCGATTATTCGTCGTCTTTGCCATGTCATGTGCTTGCATGTTGCACTTTGCCATGTCATCATCTGCATTTATCATGTCATCATGTGCATTTCATTTTGCATCGTGTTCATCTCATGCATCGAGCATTTTCCCGTTGTCCGTTTTGCAATCCGGCACTCCTATGTCCCCGGCGCTCCCTTTTACCTCTTTTAGGTATGCGGGTGTTAAGCGGTCTCGGAATGGACGAGGTTTGTCAGCGGCCTTGGTATACCACCGGTGAACCGCTGTCAAGTTCGGATCATTTGGAGGTCGTTTGGTACTCAGCAGTTAGCAGGGTAACCACAAAGCCTCTTTTGTTTGCAGCCCAACTCCCCTTTCTAAGTGGCCCAAAACCCACCAAACTCCCTCCATGCTCTCGTCGTTCGATCACGATCGCGTGGCAGCTCGCTCCTCATTTGGACTCTCTAGCTCCCTCTACCTATATAAACACCTCCCCTCCGAATTCGCGGATGTTTCCCTTGAATCAAACCCTAACAAATCGCCCTTGGCGCCGGACATGTCGCGGCCGCGGGCAACCGCCGCCGCCTGGCCCGCGAGCCACGGCAGCCCGCCCGGCGCGACCGACCCGCGCTGCCCCGCGCCGCCGAGCTCTCGCCGCCGCGCCCGCCGCCGCAAGCCAGCGCCCGCGCTCCCGCCTCCGGCAGCGCCCCGCCGCCGTTCGCCGCCGTCGCCGGCTGCGGCCTCGCCGCCCTTCGCCGGCGTCCTCCGCCCGCCGCCGCCCGGCGTCCCCAATCGTCGGCCCGCCGCCCGTCGCCTCGGCCCGGTCGCCACCTCCACCGCCGCACCTCGCCGGCGCCGGCCGACCTCCGTCGCCGGCCGCCTGCCGCGCCGCCCGCTTCGCTCCGGCCAGATCCGGGCGGGTGGATGAATCCACCGTCCGCGATCAAGCAGCGAAACCCGTCCGGATCTCGTCATCCCGCTCCGTCCGATCCGTTGACTTTCTCGGAGAGGTTGAATTTTCACTAAGTCCCGAAATTGTTGCATATTTTGTTGCATTTTCATCATATCATAACTTTCTGTCGCCGTTGCTCCGCATCCTTTTTCTCTTCCGTCTCGGTCCTAAGATCTCGGGGCGAGATCTCTTATTAGTGGAGAGTGTTGTAGCACCCGGATTCGTCGCTAGGTATACGCGATTATTCGTCGTCTTTGCCATGTCATGTGCTTGCATGTTGCACTTTGCCATGTCATCATCTGCATTTATCATGTCATCATGTGCATTTCATTTTGCATCGTGTTCATCTCATGCATCGAGCATTTTCCCGTTGTCCGTTTTGCAATCCGGCACTCCTATGTCCCCGGCGCTCCCTTTTACCTCTTTTAGGTGTGCGGGTGTTAAGCGGTCTCGGAATGGACGAGGTTTGTCAGCGGCCTTGGTATACCACGGTGAACCGCTGTCAAGTTCGGATCATTTGGAGGTCGTTTGGTACTCAGCAGTTAGCAGGGTAACCACAAAGCCTCTTTTGTTTGCAGCCCAACTCCCCTTTCTAAGTGGCCCAAAACCCACAAACTCCCTCCATGCTCTCGGTCGTTCGATCACGATCGCGTGGCAGCTCGCTCCTCATTTGGACTCTCCTAGCTCCCTCTACCTATATAAACACCTCCCCTCCGAATTCGCGGATGTTTCCCTTGAATCAAACCCTAACCAAATCGCCCTTGCGCCGGACATGTCGCGGCCGCCGGACGCTTCGCCGCCGCCTGGCCCATGAGCCACGGCCAGCCCGCCCGAACGCGGCCGACCCGCGCGCCGCGCGCGCCGCCGAGCTCTCGCCGCCGCGCGCCGCCGCCGCAGCGCCAGCGCGGCGCCCGCCTCCGGCAGCGCGCCCCGCCGCCGTTCGCCGCCGTCGCCCGGCTGCGGCCTCGCCGCCCGCTTCGCCGGCGTCCTCCGCCTCCGCCCGCGGCGTCCCATAATCGTCGGCCCGCCGCCCGTCGCCTCGGCCCGGTCGCCACCTCCACCGCCGCACCTCGCCCGGCGCCGGCCGACCTCCGTCGCCCGGCCGCCTGCCGCGCCGCCCGCTTCGCTCGGCAGATCCGGGCGGGTGGATGAATCCACCGTCCGCGATCAAGCAGCGAAGCCGTCCGGATCTCGTCATCCCGCTCCGTCCGATCCGTTGACTTTCTCGGGAGGTTGAATTTTCACTAAGTCCCGAAATTGTTGCATATTTTGTTGCATTTTCATCATATCATAACTTTCTGTCGCCGTTGCTCCGCATCCTTTTTCTCTTCCGTCTCGGTCCTAAGATCTGGGGCGAGATCTCTTATTAGTGGAGAGTGTTGTAGCACCCGGATTCGTCGCTAGGTATACGCGATTATTCGTCGTCTTTGCCATGTCATGTGCTTGCATGTTGCACTTTGCCATGTCATCATCTGCATTTATCATGTCATCATGTGCATTTCATTTTGCATCGTGTTCATCTCATGCATCGAGCATTTTCCCGTTGTCCGTTTTGCAATCCGGCACTCCTATGTCCCCGGCGCTCCCTTTTACCTCTTTTAGGTATGCGGGTGTTAAGCGGTCTCGGAATGGACGAGGTTTGTCAGCGGCCTTGGTATACCACGGTGAACCGCTGTCAAGTTCGGATCATTTGGAGGTCGTTTGGTACTCCAACGGTTAACCGGGTAACCACAAAGCCTCTTTTGTTTGCAGCCCAACTCCCCTTTCTAAGTGGCCCAAAACCCACCAAACTCCCCTCCATGCTCTCGGTCGTTCGATCACGATCGCGTGGCCGAAAACCGCTCCTCATTTGGACTCTCCTAGCTCCCTCTACCTATATAAACACCTCCCCCTCCGAATTCGCGGATGTTTCCCTTGAATCAAACCCTAACAAATCGCCCCTTGGCGCCGGACATGTCGCGGCCGCGGACGCTTCGCCGCCGCTGGCCCTTGAGCCACGGCAGCCCGCCCGAACGCGACCGAACCCGCTGCTGCCCGCGCCGCCGAGAGCTCGCCGCCCGCGCCCGCCGCCGCAAGCCAGCGCGCGGCGCCCGCCTCCGGCAGCGCGCGCCCGCCGCCGTTCGCCGCCGTCGCCGGCTGCGGCCTCGCCGCCCGCTTCGCCGGCGTCCTCCGCCTCCGCCGCCTTGGCGTCCCATAATCGTCGGCCCGCCGCCCGTCGCCTCGGCCCCGTCGCCACCTCCACCGCCGCACCTCGCCCGGCGCCGGCCGACCTCCGTCGCCGGCCGCCCTGCCGCGCCGCCCGCTTCGCTCCGGCCAGATCCGGGCGGGTGGATGAATCCACCGTCCGCGATCAAGCAGCGAGCCCGTCCGGATCTCGTCATCCCGCTCCGTCCGATCCGTTGACTTTCTCGGAGAGGTTGAATTTTCACTAAGTCCCGAAATTGTTGCATATTTTGTTGCATTTTCATCATATCATAACTTTCATCGCCGTTGCTCCGCATCCTTTTTCTCTTCCGTCTCGGTCCTAAGATCTGGGGCGAGATCTCTTATTAGTGGAGAGTGTTGTAGCACCCGGATTCGTCGCTAGGTATACGCGATTATTCGTCGTCTTTGCCATGTCATGTGCTTGCATGTTGCACTTTGCCATGTCATCATCTGCATTTATCATGTCATCATGTGCATTTCATTTTGCATCGTGTTCATCTCATGCATCCGAGCATTTTCCCGTTGTCCGTTTTGCAATCCGGCACTCCTATGTCCCCGGCGCTCCCTTTTACCTCTTTTAGGTATGCGGGTGTTAAGCGGTCTCGGAATGGACGAGGTTTGTCAGCGGCCTTGGTATACCACCGGTGAACCGCTGTCAAGTTCGGATCATTTGGAGGTCGTTTGGTACTCCAACGGTTAACCGGGTAACCACAAAGCCTCTTTTGTTTGCAGCCCAACTCCCCTTTCTAAGTGGCCCAAAACCCACCAAACTCCCCTCCATGCTCTCGGTCGTTCGATCACGATCGCGTGGCAGCTCGCTCCTCATTTGGACTCTCTAGCTCCCTCTACCTATATAAACACCTCCCCTCCGAATTCGCGGATGTTTCCTTGAATCAAACCCTAACCAAATCGCCCCTTGGCGCCGGACATGTCGCGGCCGCCGGACGCTTCGCCGCCGCCTGGCCCTTGAGCCACGGCAGCCCGCCCGAACGCGACCGAGACCCGCGCTGCCCGCGCCGCCGAGCTCGCCGCCGCGCCGCCGCCGCCGCAAGCCAGCGCCCGCGCCCCGCCTCCGGCAGCGCGCCCCGCCGCCGTTCGCCGCCGTCGCCCGGCTGCGGCCTCGCCGCCCCTTCGCCGGCGTCCTCCGCCTCCGCCGCCGCGGCGTCCCATAATCGTCGGCCCGCCGCCCGTCGCCTCGGCCCGATCGCCACCTCCACCGCCGCACCTCGCCGGCGCCGGCCGACCTCCGTCGCCGGCCGCCTGCCGCGCCGCCCGCTTCGCTCCGGCGAGATCCGGGCGGGTGGATGAATCCACCGTCCGCGATCAAGCAGCGAAACCCGTCCGGATCTCGTCATCCCGCTCCGTCCGATCCGTTGACTTTCTCGGAGAGGTTGAATTTTCACTAAGTCCCCGAAATTGTTGCATATTTTGTTGCATTTTCATCATATCATAACTCTGTCTCCGTTGCTCCGCATCCTTTTTCTCTTCCGTCTCGGTCCTAAGATCTCGGGACGAGATCTCTTATTAGTGGAGAGTGTTGTAGCACCCGGATTCGTCGCTAGGTATACGCGATTATTCGTCGTCTTTGCCATGTCATGTGCTTGCATGTTGCACTTTGCCATGTCATCATCTGCATTTATCATGTCATCATGTGCATTTCATTTTGCATCGTGTTCATCTCATGCATCGAGCATTTTCCCGTTGTCCGTTTTGCAATCCGGCACTCCTATGTCCCCGGCGCTCCCTTTTACCTCTTTTAGGTATGCGGGTGTTAAGCGGTCTCGGAATGGACGAGGTTTGTCAGCGGCCTTGGTATACCACGGTGAACCGCTGTCAAGTTTCGGATCATTTGGAGGTCGTTTGGTACTCCAACGGTTAACCGGGTAACCACAAAGCCTCTTTTGTTTGCAGCCCAACTCCCCTTTCTAAGTGGCCCAAAACCCACCAAACTCCCCTCCATGCTCTCGGTCGTTCGATCACGATCGCGTGGCCGAAAACCGCTCCTCATTTGGACTCTCCTAGCTCCCTCTACCTATATAAACACCTCCCCCTCCGAATTCGCGGATGTTTCCCGCGGATCAAACCCTAGCAAATCGCCCCGCCGCGCCCGGACATGTCGCGGCCGCGGACGCTTCGCCGCCGCCTGGCCCATGAGCCACGGCAGCCCGCCCGAACGCGACCGAACCCGCGCTGCCCCGCGCCGCCCGAGCTCTCGCCGCCGCGCGCCGCCGCCGCAAGCCAGCAGCAGCGCCCGCCTCCGGCGGCGCGCCCCGCCGCCGTTCGCCGCCGTCGCCCGGCTGCGGCCTCGCCGCCCGCTTCGCCGGCGTCCTCCGCCTCCGCCGCCCGCGGCGTCCCAATCGTCGGCCCGCCGCCCGTCGCCTCGGCCCGTCGCCACCTCCACCGCCGCACCTCGCCCGGCGCCGGCCGACCTCCGTCGCCCGGCCGCCCTGCCGCGCCGCCCGCTTCGCTCCGGCCAGATCCGGGCGGGTGGATGAATCCACCGTCCGCGATCAAGCAGCGAACCCGTCCGGATCTCGTCATCCCGCTCCGTCCGATCCGTTGACTTTCTCGGGAGGTTGAATTTTCACTAAGTCCCGAAATTGTTGCATATTTTGTTGCATTTTCATCATATCATAACTTTCTGTCGCCGTTGCTCCGCATCCTTTTTCTCTTCCGTCTCGGTCCTAAGATCTCGGGGCGAGATCTCTTATTAGTGGAGAGTGTTGTAGCACCGGATTCGTCGCTAGGTATACGCGATTATTCGTCGTCTTTGCCATGTCATGTGCTTGCATGTTGCACTTTGCCATGTCATCATCTGCATTTATCATGTCATCATGTGCATTTCATTTTGCATCGTGTTCATCTCATGCATCGAGCATTTTCCCGTTGTCCGTTTTGCAATCCGGCACTCCTATGTCCCCGGCGCTCCCTTTTACCTCTTTTAGGTATGCGGGTGTTAAGCGGTCTCGGAATGGACGAGGTTTGTCAGCGGCCTTGGTATACCACCGGTGAACCGCTGTCAAGTTCGGATCATTTGGAGTCGTTTGGTACTCAGCAGTTAGCAGGGTAACCACAAAGCCTCTTTTGTTTGCAGCCCAACTCCCCTTTCTAAGTGGCCCAAAACCCACAAACTCCCTCCATGCTCTCGGTCGTTCGATCACGATCGCGTGGCAGCTCGCTCCTCATTTGGACTCTCCTAGCTCCCTCTACCTATATAAACACCTCCCCTCCGAATTCGCGGATGTTTCCCGAATCAAACCCTAACCAAATCGCCCTTGGCGCCGGACATGTCGCGCCGCCGCGGACGCTTCGCCGCCGCCTGGCCCGCATGAGCCACGGCAGCCCGCCCCGAACGCGACCGAACCCGCGCTGCCCGCGCCGCGCCGAGCTCGCCGCCGCGCCCGCCGCCGCAAGCCAGCGCGGCGCCCGCCTCCGGCGGCGCGCCCGCCGCCGTTCGCCGCCGTCGCCCGGCTGCGGCCTCGCCGCCCTTCGCCGGCGTCCTCCGCCTCCGCCGCCCGCGGCGTCCCCAATCGTCGGCCCGCCGCCCGTCGCCTCGGCCCGATCGCCACCTCCACCGCCGCACCTCGCGCGGCGCCGGCCGACCTCCGTCGCCGGCCGCCTGCCGCGCCGCCCGCTTCGCTCCGGCGAGATCCGGGCGGGTGGATGAATCCACCGTCCGCGATCAAGCAGCGAAACCCGTCCGGATCTCGTCATCCCGCTCCGTCCGATCCCGTTGACTTTCTCGGAGAGGTTGAATTTTCACTAAGTCCCCGAAATTGTTGCATATTTTGTTGCATTTTCATCATATCATAACTCTGTCATCGTTGCTCCGCATCCTTTTTCTCTTCCGTCTCGGTCCTAAGATCTCGGGACGAGATCTCTTGTTAGTGGAGAGTGTTGTAGCACCCGGATTCGTCGCTAGGTATACGCGATTATTCGTCGTCTTTGCCATGTCATGTGCTTGCATGTTGCACTTTGCCATGTCATCATCTGCATTTTATCATGTCATCATGTGCATTTCATTTTGCATACGTGTTCATCTCATGCATCCGAGCATTTTCCCCGTTGTCCGTTTTGCAATCCGGCACTCCTATGTCCCCCGGCGCTCCCTTTTACCTCTTTTAGGTATGCGGGTGTTAAGCGGTCTCGGAATGGACGAGGTTTGTCAGCGGCCTTGGTATACCACGGTGAACCGCTGTCAAGTTCGGATCATTTGGAGTCGTTTGGTACTCCAACGGTTAACCGGGTAACCACAAAGCCTCTTTTGTTTGCAGCCCAACTCCCCTTTCTAAGTGGCCCAAAACCCACCAAACTCCCCTCCATGCTCTCGGTCGTTCGATCACGATCGCGTGGCCGAAAACCGCTCCTCATTTGGACTCTCCTAGCTCCCTCTACCTATATAAACACCTCCCCCTCCGAATTCGCGGATGTTTCCCTTGAATCAAACCCTAACAAATCGCCCCCTTGGCGCCGGACATGTCGCGCCGCCGCCGGACGCTTCGCCGCCCTGGCCCTTGAGCCACGGCAGCCCGCCCGAACGCGACCGAACCCGCGCTGCCCGCGCCGCCGAGCTCTCGCCGCCGCGCCCGCCG
>JAHIAM010019311.1:0-11261 GCA_021605205.1 Aegilops longissima
CAGAATGAAGAAGATTATGGCGGCTCGAATTTCTAAACAACACGGAGAGGGTGATATGATATTCGATCGCGACGACCGAATTGATGAAGTCATGAACTACGATTATGGCGATGACGAAGAACATGTTGATCCTGAAACAACATAGACCGGCGAGGTATATATATTTATATAAGTAGGTTTCGGTGATCATCACATGTTTTAAATGACTTGAAGATATATTAACGAATCGATCTTTGTTCTTTCAGCCATCCGGTCGAGCAAATCTTGAGCAAAAGGACTAAGCGAGGCCCGAACAAAAAGTTGAAGGAGGCGTAAAGTACAATATCGAAGCAGTCGGACCTAATGGCGAACCATTAGCGCCTAAGAAGATTGCGGACAAGTTCATTCGTCGGTCGCGGAGTTCTTGTGAAGGACCAACTCCGATCTCCCTTCAAGAATGGAAGAGCCAGCAAAGACAAAGGACAAAAAGGCAAAGAGGGCGCTGCTCCACGTCCGGATGTTACTTTTGTCGACAAGAATCAAAAGATCTGCTTTGGGATACTCTCATGGAACATTTCACCCTACCAGATCATTTCACAGAAGCAGATGTGCAGAAACTCAAGGACGCTGCTCTTAGGAAGATGGCGGTTGCATTCAAGAACCACAAGAATCGTGAATGGGACAAGTAGGTCAAGGGAGGAAGGAAGACTCCAGTATTCGAGGGAACACTAGAGAACCAACGTGCTCATTGGGACGATTTCGTGAAATTCAAGGATTCAGAATTAGCTGAGGAACGGTCGAGAATAAACAAGAAGAATGCGAAAAAAGGATAAGTTCCATAGGCTGGGGCCGGTGGCTATCGGTGGCAATGCCTAAGTGGGATAAGTCGAGAAAGAGATGGAGGATGCAGGTGCCACTCCGGTTACTAAGAGCTGGCCCCAGTCAGGACTTGGTTCTATCGCATGGGGGCGTTGGATCCGAAGACACGCAATGTTTCGACGAGGGAAAGTCTGAAGGAGCCGACGATGCGATACTTGTTGCAATAGAAGAGGCGCGAGCGGGGTGTTCCAGCCCAGCAGAGAGAACGAGCGAGCTTACGCGTGCCTGGGAAATCCTGAACACCGGGAAGAACACGAGGCAAAGGCGCTATTCCGTGGTATGAGGGTTTTGACTGGAACAACGACTACGAGAACCCGTGCGAGAAAGAAAATAGCGGAGGAGAAGAAGAGGAAGATGGAGGAGGAGCAGAGGAAGCGGGACTATATCGCGCCTTCAAGGCCTAGAAGCAAGTCAAGCGGAATTGGCAGTCAAATTCCAGCGGCAGCAGGAGCAGATCGACTCACTTAGCCAGCAAAGGGGGTCTCAGCAGCTGCAACAGCTAGCGGATGATCCAGCATTGGATAGCACCGCCCCATCCATGCAGAGAAGCAGCGTGGGTTCCGCCGCGGAAGACGCAATGCTGGGTAGATACCCCGTGGATGACATCACGGAGACCACTAGCTGCGAGCTACACGTCAAAATGAAGAACATGTCCATGAAGGTGGCGGACGGAGAAGCTTTTCCAGTTACCCCCAAAGCAACCTACCATTGCATCCCGATTCCAGAGGGCTATGCTCGTGTCATGGTTGACGAGGTGGTGCAGCCATATTCGGGGCTAGAGCTTGACATTCCTGGAGGTGAGGACGAGCTCTTTCTCGGGGACGCCAACCATCGTATCATCCTATGGAAAAAGGATTGCATCATCTTTCGAAGGCCACCAACACCGCGTCATCTGACTCCTCGTCGAAGTCCGCCACCGAGTCAGCAGTCTCCCGCTCCTGCAAGTCCACCAAGTCCGGAAAAGTGTCAGGCCACTCGTCCTCCAAGTCCGGCAAAGTGTCAGGACACTCCTCCTCCTCCAAGTCCGCCACAGCGTCAGACGTCCACTCCTCCTCCAAGTCCGGCACAACCTCAGGCCACTCCTCCTCCAAGTCCGGCACATCTTCAGGCGGCCACTCCTCCTCGTCCAACTCAGCCCCGTCAGCCAGCGTCTCCGCTGCCTCAGCAATCGCAGAAGAGACACCCCGCAGCTATGGTGCGTAGCGGTACGAGTCGAGGTAGTACAGGAAGTACAGGTGGAGGCAAGTGATATAAATATGGTCCAAGCCTCACGCCTCTTCCGCAGAGGTCTTATGACAGGTCCGAGCAGGAAATCGCAGCCATATCGAAGTCCGAGGTGGAAGCCCATTTTGCACCGAAACCGCCACCGCCGCCAAGGGAGAAAGTGCCTAAGGAAACGATTGACCACTTCATTCGTATGGCTCAACCACCAGCTCCCAAGCCTGTTGACACAGACTATGAGCGCCACATCGGGAAGTTAAATCGAGCACGTCTCGTAAGGAGGCGAGCTCGGGATCGAGCAAACAAGAAGCAGCTGTCAAAAATGCGGAAAACCATTCCCACCTGGGAGAACAGGCGAATCGATCCCTCACTTGTTGTGCCAACAACACGTGACAATCTGTAGCTCAATATTATTGTGGGCAAACAGTTTACGTTCTGAGGTGGGCAATGTGGTAATAACGGAGGACCATATAATGCAGGCTGAAGTTCTCAAAATCACTGTTGGACAACTCCTCGAGATCGAGCCCATGCCTGTGCTTAGAGAGGATGAAATAAAACAGAAATATGTCCGGGCCAACCTTTGGTCCATCCGGACAAGGTCAAGAACCTCCCAACGAGAATGTATGAATTGCATCAATGGTACATGAACATTACCAAGATTTCGATCGAGTGTCCTTCATGGTGAATGTCAAGGAGGACCATTACTTCCATGAGAAAGCTTTGTCCGTTGAGTATTCTGAACTGTTTCAGTTATACAATCAAGGCGCTTTTCGACAAATCTATAAATCGATTGCTATTATGCGTAAGTGATTTCTTTCTGTAATTTAAGTCTCAAGCTAGCTGTCTTGATCCTTTTGATCAATCATTACCTGTAATTATCCTCACTATATTCTTTTACGTGGTATTATATGCAGGATGAAGATATATGAAATGAGAAAAGGTGGGCGCTTTGGCATCGGGTTCATTGACCCAAACACCGTTAATGAATACACATGGAAACTAAATGAACATCATCAAAAGGCCGTAGAGGACAACATGCTAGAGTTCTTGAAGCGCCTCAAATACAATGAAGATATACTACTTCCTTACAACTTCCGATGAGTCACACTTTCTTGTACTACAAATTCTCTGTTTTTGCCTACTAGCTAGCTACATGTTTTTGCTTTACATATGCCCGCTTAATTAAGACATGCAAGCGTGTGTGCATGCAGATATCACTTGGGTCTTGTGTATCATTAAAGTTGGCCCGAACAGTTGAAATCTGGACTCACTACTCAAAGAAAAAACTGACTATAACATCTTGTTTGGGATAGTCAACAGGTAATTTCAATCATTATTAACTATATATCTCGGCCTATTTAGTTCGTCATTTTTCCTGATATGAACTATATTTAATAACCCCTTTATTCATTTTCATTGTCGGCGGGTAGGGCTTGGGCAAGGTTCATCACCGTCACGGAAGGCGAATGGAAACAAAAGCTTAAATGGTTTCGACCCAAGGTAAGTAATTAAGTAGTACTAGCTAGCTAGCTAGCTGCCATCTCTTTAATTATCTTGCTTGATTAATTATTATCGATCAAATTCCATTCTCGTAAAGGCCCCAAGCGGTAGCGAGGGACTGATCTGTGTGCATTCTGCGTTTGCGAGAACATTCGCATGATGGCGTCCGAAAGGAGCAGATCTCAAAGACAGGAATGGGTACGCTTGCCAAAACACTATTCACAATTTTACACCATTATTGATATCTAGTCACACAACTAATACACATGCATATTGATCTCCTTCTTAACAGTTCGCGAGAGGTGCGAGAAGCTCCTAGAAAGCGGAGCGTAGAAGCACTTCAAGAGGAAATAGCGGGATTTTTGCTCGACCAGGTCATAAATCCGAAGGAGAATACTATTACCGCTGCCCCATCGAGCTCCGAAGGCACCAATTAGGCTAATGCCACTGGCTCCGAAGGCAACATGCATATGTAGGAGAAATTGTATATAGCTATACATGTGTGTATGTGTGAATTAATTAATATGATGGTTTGTGAGACATTGATGATATATATATATATATATATATATATATATATATATATATGCATAACGTGTACAATGTGTAGTATTGTAAAATACCAGCAAACGAAAAAGAATTAAATTGATAACACAAATTTAATTGAAAAATAAAAAATAAAACAAAAACCCACAAACATTTAGTACGGTTGGTGTTACCAACGGTACTAAAACTCCGCCCGGAGCTGGCTCGTGCCACGTGGTTGGCCTTTAGCACGGTTCGTGCTGAACCGGTACTAAAGGGGGGCTTTAGTGACCACACTTTAGTGCGGTTGTGGAACCGGCACTAAAGAACCTCTGAACAGTGCTATTGCCCGGTTCTGCACTAGTGAGAGATTCCCAAAGCAGATTTTTTTGCTCTTTGGTCGAGAAAAGTGAGATATGGATGTTCCTTTGCTGCCTTTTTCCATTCTTGAATGGAGATCGGGATTTGGTCCTTCACGAGAACTCCGACTGACGAATGAACTTGCCCGCATTCTTCTTAGGTGTAACATCCCAAAATTCTAAATTTTGGAATGTTATAATAACTATGGTTGCTGTCTGATTGTTTGACTGATTGATTGAATGGAATTGAGTGGAAATTGAAACTTTTGAAAGTTGAATGAGAGGGAATGAAATGACTTTCCCAAACTTTCCATCTTGCATTTTTGGATCCCAATTGAACTCAAGTTCATTTCAACACCAAAAACCTAGAAGTGAAGATGACATGACTTCTTCCATTTTGGAATGAATAGGGTTTTGGAAAAAGAATTGAATTTCATTTGGGAAGTTTTCAAATCCAAAGCTTTATGCAACTCAATGATTTTCATGAGGGAAGATAAAATGACTTCTTCAATTTTATGAAATAGGAGTTGGAAGTTATAATGAATCAAGTTGAAAATCATTTGAAAGTGCTTTGAAACCCTCTTTCAAATTTTGAGTTTTGAATTTGAATTTCAAACTTTGGCATGTGGGAAACATTTCAAAAGCTAAGCCTGATAAATACTTGATCAAAAGTATGAGAGGAGCAAACATGACACTCCAAAAATATCAGAGGAAACATTGCCAAAAGAATTGGAATTCAAATCTGAATTTTATTTGAATTTGAAAAAAATGGATTTTTATAAAGTTTGGATTTTGCCTTTGGAAAAATGTTCAAATGAAAGGGAATATTCCCCTGATCATTTTGGTATATATATACCCTATATAAAATATTTATAGTTTAGGTTTTATTTTTGTTTTTGTTTTAATTAAAAAAATAAAGAAAAACCCCCTCGGGCGCCAGCCAGGCCACCCAGGCCCAGCCAGCGCCACCTCACCCCTCCGCACCCCGCGCCTGGCCCAGCCAAGCCGGCCCACGAGGCAGCCCAGCCGAGCCGAGCCAGCCCAGCTCCCTCACCCCTCGCCCCCTCGCCCGATTCCCTTAGGCCTCGGCCACCCGACCCCCTCGCCTCTCTCTCCCTCTCACTGACCCGTGGGCCCCGCCCCTCTTCTTCCCCCCGCCCCACGCCACACCAATCTCGCCGGAGATCGCCGGATCCCGAAGGATCCGGATCCCCGATCGTCCCCGATCCCTTCCTTCCCGACGAGGCCCCGCCCTATAAAGTCCCTCCCGCACCCGTTTTCCCCTCGCCCCTCCAGACCTCCTCTCCCTCCCTTTCGTGCTCGCGGGCAAGCCAAGCCCACCGCCGCCATTGTCGCCCGCCGACGACGCCCTAGCCCTCCCCGAGCTCCCCGACCCCACGAACTCCTCGCGGCCTTCCCGCACTCAAGACGGCGACTCCTCGAGCTTCGCCGATGCCCCGACGCCTCGGAGCACTCTCTCGCCCGCCCGCCGCCCGTCGCCGAGTCCGTGAGTCCTCGAACCATCCTCCCCGTCCGATCCATCTTAGGCGGCCACGATTAGAACCCCGAAGGGTATGATTTATTAAAAGAATCGGCCGGTTCGTCCGGTTTATTTATTAGGGTTTTAGTCAATTAGCCGGCCCGTTTTTAGTTTTAACCCGAGGCCCGTTTAGACTAAGTTACGCGCAGGGCACCGTATAGGCCCATTAGGCCTTTTTCTTTTATTTTGATTTTTCTGTTTTAGCAAAATAGTGTCTGTTTTCAAAAATTCATATCTTTTATTCTGTTTAATATTTTTGAGTGATTCTTTTTTTGTTGGATTGAAAATTTTATGTAGTTTCTGAAAAACATATATTTAGCTATGTTAAAAATAATTAAAAATGCTTTAATATTGTTTTAGTCAGAATAGAAAATCTGCTGTAGTTTTAGTTAGAAAAAAATTAATTTTGCATGATTCTTTTTGCCATCACTTTATTTTGATATTGCCAAACCCTAGAAATTAGCTTTGGTATTTTAGGATTAATAAATAATTAATTCTAGGCAGAATCCTATTAATCCTAATTAATTGATTAGTTCTGTTTTCCTAATTAATTAATTAGTAAATTAATTTATTTTTAACTTGTGATTAGTTATTCTAGGTTAGTTTCTGTCATTCCATTAGATGAACTTTTATTTATAATTAATAAGAGTTTTAAATTATTTTTCTTAATGGAAATTGGATTAGGCCTAAAATGAGTTTTATAATAGCTTTTAAATTAATTCTTTTTGCTCCTAGTTGCTTAGTGAAACCTTTTCTGTTAAGTTAACCTAAAACCATGATTAGGTTATTTTTAGATATTTTTGTTATACAAAAACTAATTTTGCTATTGTTTGGAGTAGGGAAAAACTTTGAATTGGTTTCTTTGAGTTTTCTTTTTGGATTTGGTTTTGATTGTTTTGTTGTAGTATGTTACTTTTGTTATGTTGTGTTTTGTGATCCTATTGCTATGAGCTTATTATAGTTATTGTTTGCCTCGGTAGAATTTCCGGAGTGCGAAGATTACTACTACGAAACCCTAGTTTCTTTCGAAGATCGTCAACCAGGCAAGTTCACTTTGACCATGCTTTCTTACCTATGTTTTATTGCATTTAGTGGCACCTTTGCAACCACCCCTCAGTAGTGTTATTGAAATTCTTGTAGTTGATTAGTATGCATGAGGTAGGAACCCATCACCCTGTTACCAAGCCCGGGACGTTATTTTATTCTAATGCTACGCTGTAGTAGACGGGGTTTGGTATGAGTGCTCGGGAGTGGTGTGAGAATGGAGGCTCTCGTCAATGGCGACAACTCCATGATGGAATCTGCAAGGACTGCATCTTCAAGACCTCAAGACTTCAAGACTCGAGACAAGAATTCAATACACACTCTTGGGTGAAGGACGGTTGACGGGCACCTGGAGAAACCAGTGGTTGGCGGGATGCATGGAGAAGCGCCATGACATCTTGCGGAAAGCTTCACCCAGACTCAAAGAGGCGGAAGAATACTTCACGCCGGAAGCTTACATGCAACCGCAAGTCATTATGGGCTCGGCTTGGTTGACCTTGGTTGTGACTCTGGCTGGGGCGGTACTAGCAGATGTAGAAGGACGGTAGGATTGGATGGGTGCCGGACGGTGGTCGAGGAACTCTTTGGAAGACCATGTTTCGGTCATCTTGTTCTCAAACACTCTGAAGTGCGAGAACGTAAAGAGAGAGATCGAATCTTGCGGGTAAAGTGTACAAACCTCTGCAGAGGTTTATAACCTAATGGATTAGCCGTGTCCCCGGTTACGGACAATTTGAGCCTCTGGACTTGCATCTATTTCGGAACTCTCAACACCGGATTGATAACTTAATTGTGGGCAACTTATGATGACTTTGGGTTATGAGACATCGGTTTGCGGAACCATGTCATGATAGAAAATTCCATAGTGCAGACTTCATTTATGCCTTCGATGTAGGGAAAATAAAACCAGCTTTTATGCAAAACAAAACTCAGACACAGAGCCACAAAGCCTTATTGCATATAGTATAGTTTTATCATCTGTTCTTTTTATTGTGATCTTGCCGGTACATTCAATGTACTGACCTACACGGCTGCAACGTATCATGTTGCAGATACTTTCCTCGACGAGTAAGAGTTACGATACTGGGTTACGGTCTACACTCAACCTGCCGATGGCGTTGATGGGACTCCACACCCGTTTGATTTGTTTCGCTGATTATTATGAGGTATATATCATTTCGTTATTTATACATGTGATTGCACTTTGATATATACATTGATGTCTTGTGTGTGCCGATATCTTGATCCGAGGATGGCATAAGAATACGTAGGCTTGACCGTCTCGAGGTCGGGTCGCTCTGAGAGATGGTATCGAGCACATGTTGTATGAGGACGTGACCCTAGAAATCGGAAAGCCCTTGGATAGGATATCTCAAAACTTTATTTAAAAAAGACTCTTACTTCTCATCTTTTCTGATTTTATCAAATAGACCCTCTCACCTCAAATAGTTAGAATATACCCTTATCCTTTGATCACCCGGAGGATCAATGAAGACGCTCAAGAAGGATTTGATATCGGAGAACTGATGGCCCCTTGAGTAAAGAGGATTTCACCATGTATTAGAAGCTAGAACAGTTGAAGACTCAAGACTTGAAGGATCTGAAGAAATATTTGACCTTTAGAAGACCAAACCCCTGTTACACACTTACGTTAGATGCGACGATTTGTGAGCTGTCATTTGTCTGATGTTTTCCGACAGCCACAAAGTAAAACTTGTTTCTTCAAAAACTATTGTTTGTATTGTGTGTATATCCCCCCCCATCTCTCTCACCTCACCCTAAAACCCTTGAACCCCATAGATGATGAATGAAGTTGGACTGATATTCTCTGGACCGAAGACTCAGCCGGAGGCAGAGCTATGGATGCAGAACATGGAGAGTCACTTCGGGAACAATTTGGTTTCAAGGAAGTATGAGGTCCAATACGCTCTTCAGTACTTTACAGAAAGTGCTGCAACCTGGTGGAAAATGCATCAAGCCATACAGGGATTTAATGGAGCAAGAACTTGGGAGGATTTCAAGAAGACCCTGTTGAGATCACGTCTTATCCGGAAGCACCATGATACACCAGGAATTAAACCTTGTGCCTGCAGGATTTGCGGAGAAATAGGACACACCCAGGAGGAACACAAGGATGGATGCCCTCATTGTGAGGAGAAACACCCAGCTGAGGAATGCCCAACTAGTCAGGTGACTTGCTTCCTGTGTGAAGGAACCACCCACTACCCGGTGCAGTGTCACATTTACTCCACGGTGCAACGAACTATCCCGAAGCAGGAGGATGGAATGAAAGAAGCCCTCAAGGAAGACCTAGAAGAACCAGTAATGAATGAAAGTGTTGAAGACCTGGATGGAGAAGGTCTCAACAGATTTTACTCCGATGCCTGCTATTCATGTGGAGAAGAAGGACATTTTTCACAGTATTGCACCAAGGAAAGAAAAGAGTATCCGGGATACTTCCCGACAGAAGCAATAGAGTTTGACCCACAGGGAATAGAAGGATTGATCAGAACGAGGAAACCCAGGAAGAAAAAACAAGGACACCCTCAGAACAACCCAATTTCTGCAAATAGGGACAAGAGTCATATTACCTGTTTTGAATGTAAGGACGTCGGGCATTATGCCAATCAATGTCCCGAAAGGAAGCAAGGAACTCAAGGAGCAGGCACCATCTCCAAGAAGCCCAAAGACTTGTCGAAAGTCATTTGTTTTCGCTGCAAGGAAGCAGGACATTATGCTACTAAATGTGCCGACAAGACGAAAGCTGGAGCTGAGTAGTTGGAATTTTGATTATGGATAATAAGAGTAGTAGAAAGCAATTTCATTTTCATGAGCTCAATGAGTTGAGTTATGTAATAGATTACCCTGAGATTGTAATAGCTCATGACCCAATAAAGTTGTAATGTCACGTGCTGACAAGCCTTAAGGAGTTGTCATATTTTATCTTGGAAATTAATATTCTGGATGAACATGGAAGAAAGTGAGTTGTGATGCATAAACAGGAAATTGGATTTGAGTTTGAAGTTTTGTTTGGATGATATGAATTGTGCCCCGGAGATAAGTACCTTATTACGAGCATCAATTCTGTTTCTAGCTGCAGATGACGACCCTTACGAGTCTTTCCTTAAAGGTCTGAAACGATCATGACCACGACAAGTGATCATGATTACCGAAGATCTGAAGGACATGATGAAGCATATTCACCTTCAAGGAGATGCAGTCTACAAAGGCTACCCCTTCATGCATAAAGGAGTGGAACTTTGGTATGTGGAGGTACACCTCCACCATTTGAAAGGAGTTTGCCCAAAAGTGATAGGGCAGTACTTCTTCATTTCATGTGTGCCACAAGCAACTTTCTTCGATGCTGTTCGTGAAGCAGCCATGGAAGCCATACGTCAGATCGGAGAAATACTTGAAGCAAGACTCCGTCATACTCAGGAATACCTAAGTGAAGTGCATACGGAGATGATGGAGGTGAAGCTCAAGGCCACCACAATGAACCAGAAGATTGAAGAATTCAAGGCACATGTCGCACAATTCCAGTGGGACTGAAGAATCCTCAAGGAGGATAAATGAATAAAGTTGGAAGTAATGCCTGACCATACCAAATCATGTGGGTGGCAGCATTTGTAACAAAGTACTCTTTGGAATTTGAATTTACGAAAATGGTTAAGGATGTAATGAAAGATTGATATGAGAATAATGAGATGTTATGGATAAGCTTGTGCATTTATTTTGGTCGTAGTACTCTGTAAAACCACAGGATCAATGAAGAAAGAAATGTGTTATCCATGACGGTCCATAGGAGGATGCTGGACAAAATAAGTTGGAGTTTTGTTTTGATATGATGGTATGAAGTAACAGAGTACTATTGGAATTAAAGAAGGTGCAACAAGAGAGTTACTCCAAGGATGAGTTAACGCTGCACTAATGTTGAAGTGGGCCATAACCCACAGGCCCAGGGTTTCGAGAAGGAACCGTTGTAACCTTGATGAAGGAATAAATTGGAAGAATCAATAGTCCAATCAGCATACGTTTCGTAGGAGGTTACGCAAAAACCTGAGAGTGGTGAAGTAACGATAGATGTTTGTTCAGCTTGCAGAAACCATGGATTTACTCGAACCCAGTTCGAGAACAAGAGAAATTCTGCAATGCCTGTGAGTATGACCGAGTGTTAGAATACGAGATTCGCTAAACCTTATACAGGGTAATGA
>JAHIAM010019313.1:0-10495 GCA_021605205.1 Aegilops longissima
ACCAACAGAACAAGCATTGGCCGGGGGCTGAATAAAGATGACCCTTGGGTTAATTACTCCCAAAGGAAAAGTAGGTGGTGGTGAAGCAAATGGTAAAACCAATGTTGGGCCTTCTTTGGAAAAGTCTTATTCAAAGCGAGATCAAGGGTCCCATAAATCACCCGACAGCGTTAGGGGCGCAAAATCCGAGAACATAACACCGATATAGCGAAACTAGGGTGGCAAGAGTGGAACAAAACACAGGGCATAAGGCCGAGCCTTCCACCCTTTACCAAGTATGTGGCCCCGATTCAATCATACACTAATCATACGCAAATGTATGCGATCAAGATCGAGGACTCACGGAAGATATCACACAAGCTCTACAAATAAAATAAGTCATACAAGCATCATAATACAAGCCGAGGGGCCTCGAGGGCTCGAATACAAGTGCTCGATCATAGGCGAGTCGTGGAAGCAACAATATCTGATCTGAGACATAAGTTAAACAAGGTGCCATAAGATGGCTAGCACAAAGCTGAGGATCTGGATCGAAGAGAGCAGGCCTCTGCACAGGATCCTCCTAGGTCCTCTGAGTGAATCGTCGTGAGCTGCGTAGTAGTAGGCACCTCGAGAGTAGTAGTCGTCATAGGCGGTGGCGTCGACTCACAGGCTCCATCGTGCAGTTGCGACAATCGGTAGAGGTAGGGAAAAGGGAACAAGGCAGCGTGAGTACTCATCAAAGTACTACAAACAAGAACTACACTACATATGCATGGATATATGTGTAAAGGCCATATCGTGGGTGAGCTGCAGAATGCAGAATAAGAGGGGATAGCTAGTCTTACGAAGACTAAACACGGACACTGTCTTGCAGAGGTAGGAGGGACAAGCTGAAGTCCTCAAGTAACATCATATAGCAATAATCCTGCCGCAATCCCACACTCATAACCACAGGCGAGCGACCACCGGTTATGTCGGCACTTGGAAGGGTGTGTTTTATCAAGTATCCGGTTCTAGTTGTCATAAGCTCAAGGTACAACTCCAAGTCGTCCTTTACGAAGATCACGGCTATTGAATAGATTAACTTCCTGCAGGTGCACCATCTTACCAACACGCTTGATCCCATTTGGCGGACACACTTTCGGGGTCATGCCCGCGCGGAAGATCAACCGTCGCAGCCCACCTAGGCTGTGAGAGAGGCCAACACGCGGTCTAAACCTAAGCGCGAGTGCAGGCCCATCGCCATGAGCACACACACTGCGTTGCGGACAGGAGACCTAGCCTACGAGCGTTCGTCCAATCCGGTGCCGCTCCGTCGTGACGTCTGAAGTGCTTGGTGATACCACGGCGGGATACCCATAACTACTCCAGCGTAGATGGTTAGTGCGTATAAGCTCGTAGCCAACTCAGATCAAATACCAAGACCTCGTTAAGCGTGTTAAGTAACATGACGCCCGACGAGGCGAGGCCCACCTCTCTCCTAAGCGGTCTCAACACTGCCACGCTCCGCCTCAAGATCCACTCATGGGTGCTCCATCGGCCGACCCGACTTTAGTCTCACATGTATCATGTATAAGTATATAGTATATACGTGATCAACTCCGGTGATCACGGCCCGATAATATAACGCGAGACGGACAAGAAAGTAGGGCCCGAGATGAAAGTACTAGCATCCTATACTAAGCATATAGGATTGCGGGTAAGGTAACAACGAGAAGTTACAAGAGCGAGGCTATGCAGCGGTATAGGAGTATCTGCAAGTAACATGCTATACTACTCTAATGCAAGCGGTGTAGATAAGAGTAAGCGATATCGGTGATCAAGGGGGCTTGCTGGTTGCTCCGCAAGAGAGAGGTCGTACAACAACGTAGTCGAGCCGCGTGCGTCGGTCTCGTAGTCTCTGGAGAAGAGGGAGAAACAATGAATACAAAGTAAGCAGATGCATATCGATGCATGACATGCCAAAGCGATGCTAGGCGTGCCCTAACGTGGTATGAAGTCTTGGTTAGGGGAAAACATCAGGAAGTTTTCCGGTTAGACGTCTGTCGAGACGGATGAACCGGAGAGGAAAGTTTGAGTTCGATAGGTTAGGGGTGTGTGTGAATGAGCGGATGCATATCCGGATTAAGTCCGTCGTTCGAGCAACTTTCATGTTGAAAATATTTTAATCCGGATTCGGTTAAAAGATATGATTTTAAAAGATTTTATTAATTTACGGAATTTTATTAATTATTTAATTAATTTCGAAAATGCATTTATGACATCGGCATGGTCATCTTGGCGTCATCGATCAATAAGGTTGGTGAGTCAACCTGACAGTGGGTCCGCATGTCATTCTCTAATACCTAATTAACCTAATCGAGTTAATTAACATTAGTTAATTAGGTTAATTAGTGATTAGGGTTAATTAATCAATTAATTAGATTAATTAATTACTTAATTATTTATTTAATTAATTAATTAGCTAATTAGTTTTAATTCATTTTCATTTATTTTTAATCCTGTTTTAATAAAAACCGTTCTTTGGGGGGTGGGGCCCATGTCATTAGCCGAGAGGGGCCATTGAGCATCTGGGTCTGAGCGAACCGAACGAATAGCGTAGAGCCAAAGCGGCCGGAGAGCCAGCATGGGTGGCAGCGAGCCAATGGCCGAGGCGGCAGTAGTGGGGGTTCGAGGCCCGACAGAGGATGGGGAAGAAGCGTGCTCTGAGGGCGAGGGCCGGCGGCAAGGTAGCGAGGAGGAGGCTCTGAGACCTTGGCCATGAGGCGTGGAGCGCGGCAGAGGAGGCCGGCGCCCGGCGCGTGGTCTGTGAGAACCTGCGAGCCGCTGGCGTCGTCAATGAGGAGGAGATCGTCAGACAGGGCAGGGTGGTGGTCGTGGGAAAGAGGCCCGGCTGACAGTGGCGTCCGAGAGCTGAGCGTCGTCGGCAGAAGAAAGAGGAACAGAGAGTCTGCGGGTCTAAAAGTGGAAGTCGCGGTGATGCCGGAGAGGCGAGTGCGTCTTGCGTCGAGGGCGGGGCCGATCAGGGAACCCACGTGGGGAGGAGGAGGAGGGCCGGGCGGTGTAGAGGGGAGGGGAGGAGGTCCGGAGGTCGGCGGGCCCGGCGTGGTGGGAAGGGGGTGCCCGGAGGCGGGTGGGGGGCGACTCGGTAAGTCTCCTCCGATCAATCGAGGAGGAGGAGATATTGAGGTGGGGGGTGATTCGGTGGGGGTGGGGGTGGACCGGGGAAAAGGGGGTGAGGGTGGGGGGTTGGGTTGGGGCGGTGGAGCCAGGGGGGGCTGGCCGGTTGGGCGGGGTTTCCTCCCTCTTTTTTTTTCTTTTCTTTTCTTTTCTTTTTCCTTTTTTAGTTTAATTAAATGCTAAAACAATTTACAAAATTTGGACCCCCTAATTAGGTTTTTCTATTTTAGAAACCCCGAACAATTTTAGTTTTGGTTTGAAACTTTTTATCGTTTGCTTTTGTTTTGATTTTTTGTTTTTAGAGCGGTTGAATCAAAGAGAGGTTTGGCACGATGGCGGGGTGATTCATTTCATTAATCATGGGTGTTACAAATCTCCTCCACTACAAAATCTCTTCGAGATTTAGGTAGAAAGGAAAAGTGCGGGATATTCATCTCGAAGCGATCCTCGCGTTCCGGTGGCTTCATCTTGAGTGATTGACCCTTTGGACTTTGAGAACTTGATGCCTTCGGCGTGTGCGGCGTTCAACTTGAGTAGAATGCGGACGGATACTCTTTATAGGAGGTCTGTTGCAATTCGAGCACTTCATGGTCCTTTCGGATTGGGTCCTTGAAGCAGCGTCGGAGTTGTGAACATCGTGAACTTGAGAAAGGTTGGCGGAAGCTCCAGTTGATAAGCCACTTTTCCGCCTTTCGAGAATAGTGAAGGCCAATACCCTTGATCCAGGCGGTGAGCACCTTCATTGGTGTAGCGAAGATGGCCTTTTCGCTTGAGTTGATAGACCATGTCTTTAATGATCCCGATTACTCTTTTAGCCCAGGCTGGCGATCTTAGAGATCTCATGAATAATCACGGACTTGTTCTTGGCATGTTGGATAATATCCGGACGAAGAGTGGGCGTTCCGATTTGACCATTCGGAGGGTTGACACTTTCGTCCATATAACACTTGAAGGGCCATCTTGAGACTAGCGATAGCTATTATTATAAGAGAATTCAGCATCGGGGAGAATTCCTCCATTTCTTCTTAAGATGAGGCGACACAAACTCAAAACATGTCTTGAGAATTTGGTTGACACGTTCAACTTGCCCTTGTGACTGCGGATGAAGCGGTCTTGAATGATAAATGAGTCCCATAGCTTCTTGAAAACTTGCAGAATCTTGAAGTGAATAAGGCTGCCCGCGGTCCGAGCGATAACGGTGGAATACGTGAAGTGAAACAATTACGGACATATAGAAGCGTTGCAAGCTGGCTAGCGTCGTTTCTTTGACCGCGGAAAATGTGCAACTTTAGAAAGCCGGTCAATGGCGACAGAATAGCATCATTACCTTTACTGCGATTTGGGAAATCCGGTGTGAAGTCCATTTCAACATGGTCCATTTCCATTGAGGGAATAGAGATAGGCTGCAGAGTTCCGGCGGGCCTTTGATGTTCTGCTTTGATCGGCGGCAGCGTCACACTCGAGAAACATAGCGACAATGTCGCTTCTTCATATTAGACCACGGAATCTCGGCAGATATCTTGATACATCTTTGTACTGCCGAGGATGGATACATAGGCGTATCATTGAGCTTCTTTCATAACTTCGAGTCATATTTAGATTTTCCTTCTTCTGAGGCACCACTAGGCGGCCTTTGAAGTACAAAGCGCCATCATCGGCAATAGTGAAAGATGAGGATTTCCTTTTTGATGTCTTGTTTAATTTGTAGACTTGAGTCAAATCCTGCATTGTCTTTATGGTGCCCTAGAATCGGGTTCAACAACCCGAGTGAAGGAACCACAGGGAACACCACGGAGATTCATCTTGGGAACTCCGGAGGAGAAGTGCTTGAGTGCGGAGAACAATATGGAGGTTCAACTTTCTGAATTCTTCAACAAGAGAGGGGACTGAACTTTGTGAACTTTGAAGGTGGTTCTTGATAAGATTTAACGGCTCAAGGCATCAGCCATACATTTAGCGCACAGCGTATAAAATACCCAAATCAAAGTATATTTGTCTCATCCATCTCTCTTGTGGAGGATTGGTGCTGGCTGAAATAGCAGATACTTCAGACTTTGGTGGTGGTGAAGATCTATGCGATTACCGAGAAGGTAATGTCGCCCTTGCTTGATTGCATGTATGACAGCAACAAGTTAGAAATTAAGAATGGGGTAGTTCTCTTGATGAGCGCAATTGTCGAGAGGCATAAGCAACACTGGCAGCTCTTGCATTAGGACACCGCCTAATCCTTGTGAGCGTCGCTGATAAATGTGAAGTCCTTCTTAAATGTCGGGAGGAGCTAGCCTTGGGGCGGTGATCAACTTGTCTTTGAGTGCAGAAACTTTCGACATTTATCATCCATTAGAATTTGGCGCCCTTATACAGCGGGTTAGTGAGGAGGCTGGCAATCTTGGAGAGTTCTCGGCAGATCGGCGGCAATAGTGGCGAGACGAAAAACTTCGACTTGCTGCGTTCTTCGGAGGGTCAATCAGAATAGCCTGAACTCTTTGGGGTTGGCGGTAATACCATCTTTAAATGACATGCCCAAGATAGGTTACTTGGAAGCGGAATTCACATTTGGAGAACTTGGCATAGAGTTGATGCTCGTAGCTTCTCGGCTGACGAAGATGTTGACATGTTCTTATTCATTCTTGGAAAAGATCGGGATATCATCCGGATAAACCACCACGAACTTGTCGAGGTAATCCATGAATATATAGTTCATCGGTAGAGAGAAGTGGCTGGAGCATTGGTTAGGCGAAAGACATGGCGGTGTACTCGTATGAACCATAACGGAGTCACGAATGCAGTCTTGAGATATCCTCCTCGCGAACACGGATCTGGTGGTAACCCAACCTCAAATCGAGTTTGAGCTGCAGACGAACCACCAATTGATCATAAGATCATTGATCAGGAAGGATACTTATGCAGAATGGTAGCTTGATTTATGGATGAGTCTTGGACCAATCGGTTTGTCCATCATTCTTCTTAACAAAGAGAGGTGCTCCCCAAGGGAGCAACTTGGGCAGAATGAAGCCACTTTGAAGAGATTTGTCGATTTCCTCCTTTAGCTCAAGGAGTTCATCGGTGACATCTTGTATAGTGCAGCAGCTATAGGAGTGGTGCACAGTTTCAAGTCGATGTGCCAATTAGCGGCTCTAGCAGAGGAATCCACAGGTTCTTGGGAAAGGCGTCTTGGAAGTCTCGAGCGACGGAATGTTTTCAATACCCTCAGTGGTGCGGCGTTCAATGCATTCAATGCATAGAGCCTTGCCTCGACATTTGCACCAGATGAGCTTGGTAAGTGACTTATTTCATCAGAAGGGTGTAGCGGATGGGCGGTCTTAGTGGGCGCCAAGCGATTGGCGTATGTGCTTTCAACCAATTCATTCCCAGGATGAGTCAATGCTACAAGACTTGACCACGATAGGAGGACAAGAATTCCATTCCTTGATTTCCAGGAGACGTCGTTGCAAATCATGGAGGTCCGACATTGGCCAGCAAGTGTGTACTAATAGTGAAGCATTCATGTCTTCACTTTTAATACGCATGCATGAATGCAAAATCTTGGACATGAATGAATCACGATGCCCCTATCAAATAAGGCATCTTTGGTCTTGAATTTGAGAAGCCCATCACGGTGAGTTGGTCTTGAGCTTCATTCGGATCAACGTGGTTGGCTGAGCTTGCCCATAAGACTTGCAGTGTTGTTGCGGTTACAGGTGTTTCCACGACCAGCTCTTTGGAAGGCGGTTGATTACTGTTACGGTTGCATTCTCTGTACGGTGCCCTGGTTGTCCTTTGAAGCATAAGCCATTATTGGGAGTGGGAGCAGGGAGCTTGGGGTGGTGGAGCTGGAAGCTTCAGCTGCTAGTTAGGCAGGTGGTGTAGCATAGTTCTGCTTTGAAGCGAGTGCATTCGGCTGGTACATGCTGTTGGAATCCATATCTTGCAACCTGCGAGGGCGGGCGAAGATGAGCCCGTGTCGCGGTTCTTGCTGTTAGAGCTACTGCATTCCTGCGGACCAGTTTAAACATTGATAGCTTTGTTCACCGAGTGGCGAAATCAGCAAAGTCGTGCACTAGAAGTCTTGACTTGATGTCGACGAAGACCGTCGGAACTTCTCTGTCTGCGTGCATCGGTTGCAATATCCTCTTGACATAAGCGAGAGACAAGTCCGGAACTCTCACGATAGGCTTCAAGATCTTGTTGCCTTGGGTGAGTTGCGGAACTCCGCTTCTTCGGTCCTGACCCCTTGAGGATAAGCGGGCGGAAGGCAACGTCTGGCGGTGATGAGTGTTCAAGCTGGCGGTCTGACGGTGGCTGTCCCACCATTGAATACGGTCGCCGGGGAAGAAGCAAAGGTGACATAGTGGCGAGGCTACATCAGCAGACTCCATCTCGCCAGGTGATGTCACAGGCGATCATACATCCGATGGCTGAGTTGAGCTGCGGTACAGCTTGAGGTTCGAGCGTATGAAATCCTGTAGAGTTGTTCCGTTTGGGTCTTTGGTTCATATTGGGCGAGATCTTGAGCCATCATATTCTCCATGAGTGGCGATTCATCTCGAGCTGTTGGACCATACCAGCCATGTACTCGGCGGTGGTGGGAAGTTGGCACCACAACCCGCGACCTGCTGGCTAACCATCCTGCTATTATATAACGAGGTAGTTCAGCATTTGAGAAATTAAGCAAGAGAGAATCATTCATGATGAAACATGCATAATGAAAGCGACATGATGGGAACTACATAGTAGTTGGCATAACTTACAAAAGGAATCATGCATAGAGTTCGATACATAGAGTCAATACATAGACTACTACATCATAGGCAGCTGACAGGCTCATGACGAATACATCAACACTAACCGAGCAAGTCACATGGAGTCCCAGCAGCAGTCTTGCGGAATATTTGCTGGCTGGTAGTCTTGTGAGTGATCCTCCCGTCGGTGACACAGGGCAGGATACTACAGTCTGGTCAAGCGCCAGGTGGCGAGGAAAGGGCCAAGTGCGGAGAGTAACCTCCCACGTCGTAACCGACACCTGGGCATCCGCCGATCTGTGGCGGTGAATCGCGAGCCAGCGGCTCTCCGAGATTGGACAAAGGGGTGCATCAGCGTCGGGAAACGCTGTAGAGTCTTGACGGGTGATGTACAACTGTGAAAACTCGGTTAGCTCGATCCAGCCCATGTTGCATCTGAACAAAGTTACGATGGTGGAAGAGCTCTCTGGTAGCAGTGGTGTGAGCGTGGTGTAACCCTCCTCACCAACATCGAACCCAGCGATAGCAATGTGCACGAAGGGGAGGTGTCAACTCTCGATACTCTGCGAAGGCGTGTGGGAGCAGCATAACATCGTGGACGCCATATCGATAGTCACTCCAACACCATGTGCGGTGTGCGGCCGCGATGGTGGACCTCGTACTCCAGAGTAGAGGTAGACTGACGGCCTTGATCTGCTCCTGGTTATAGTCTGGTACTCCTCATAGGCGGTGTACTCGGTGCCCGAATAACGAATGGGTCATCATCTCGCTAGCACATGAGCCATCCGAGCACCAATGGCCGTCGTGTGGCGCCGACCTGCCTCGTGGGTTCCATCTGAAAACAAAGGCGTTTCAAAGGAGTCAAATGACGATGTGGAAATTGCTCAAATACAATTCCAAAACAACTTAGGCTATATCCAACTTTGGGGTGAATGCGGTCCGGGATCCTAGTGATAGTTAGTAAAATCGTTTAACACGAGTAGAAGAGAGTTCGAGTCGAGTAAAGGTCGAGGTAAAGATCCTAGTACCACCCGATGGCGGCGTGGGCCCGTCAGGCACACAGCCAAGTTAGTAAAAGCTTTGCAATGTCTAGACTCGACTTGACCAAGAGTGTGGAAGGGATTCCTCTACAGGGCGTCGGGCTGATACCAACTTGTGGCCCGATTCAATCGTACACTAATCATACCGCAAATGTACGATCAAGATCGAGACTCAAGGAAGATATCACAACACAACTCTACAAATAAAATAAGTCATAAAGCATCATAATACAAACCCGAGGCCTCGAGGGCTCGAATACAAGTGCTCGATCATAGGCAAGTCGTGAAGCAACAATATCTGATCTGGACATAAGTTAAACAAGGTGCCATAAGATGGCTAGCACAACTGGGATCTGGTCGAAAAGAGAACAGGCCTCTGCACAGGATCCTCCTAGGTCCTCCTGAGTAAATCGTCGGCCGGGCTGCCGTAGTAGTAGAACCTCCAGAGTAGTAGTAGTCATAGGTGGTGGCGTCGACTCCTGGGCTCCATCGTCAGTTGCAGCAATCGAGTAGAGTAGGGGAAAAGGGGAACAAACAGCAGTGAGTACTCATCAAAGTACTATAAGCAAGGACACTACATATGCATGGATATATGTGTAAAGGCCATGTCGGTGGACTGAGCTGAATGCCGAGAATAAGAGGGGATAGCTAGTCTTACTTGAGACTAAACCACGGACACCTGTCTTACAACAGGTAGGAGGGACAAGCAGAAGTCCTCCAAGTAACATCATATAGCAATAATCCTGCAGCAATCCCTGCTCATAACCCTGAGGCGAGGCGACCACCGGTTAATGTCGGCACTTGGAAGGTGTGTTTTAACAAGTATCGGTTCTAGTTGTCATAAGCTCAAGGTACAACTCAAGTCGTCCTGTTACCAGAGATCACGGCTATTGAATAGATTAACTTCCTGCGGGGTGCACCATCTTACCCTTGATCCCATTTGGCGGACACACTTTAGGGGTCATGCCGACGCGGAAGATCAACGTGTAGCCCACCTAGGCCTGTGAGAGGCCAACCGCGGTCTAAACCTAGCTGCAGTGCAGGCCCACCACTGAGCACACCGTGCAGGCCCGGGCAGACCTAGCCTGCAGGCGTTCAGATCCAATCCGGCAGCGCCGCTCGTGACGTCTGAAGTGCCGGTGATACCACGGCGCGGGATACCTAACTACTCCAGCGTAGATGGTTAGTGCGTATAAGCTCGTTAGCCAACTCAGATCAAATACCAAGACCTCGTTAAGCGTGTTAAGTAACATGAGCGCCCGGCAGGCCAGGCCACCTCTCTCCTAAGCGGTCTCAGCACGCCTGCCGCTCGCCTCAAGATCCACTGCGGTGCTCCATCGGCCGACCGACTTTAGTCTCACATGTATCATATAAGTATATAAAGTATATACCCGTGATCAACTCCAGGTGATCACGGCCCGATCAATATAACGGAGACGGACAAGAAAAGTAGGGACCACAGATATGAAAGTACTAGCATCCTATACTAAGCATATAGGATTGCTGAGGTAACAACAGAAGTTACAAGGACAGGCTATCTTGTTGTATGGG
>JAHIAM010019316.1:0-16327 GCA_021605205.1 Aegilops longissima
AGATTGACCCTCACCTACCAACAATGTAATGTAAATCATGATGTTTCAATCAGCAGAAAATGGGAAAATAATCACCTGAATTATAGCACTTACCGTAAGTGGGGCGGGAAGATGTGAAAATGGTGTTTGTCTTCACTATAATCTTCCCATGATGGGAATATATCGTAGTCCCTAACAACATTGAAAGCATTGTCTTTTAAGCGGGAATAAATGGAATGGGGTTCCAATCTGCGGAATTGGTTGTCTCTGCGGTTGGGATAGGTCTTCGACGGTGGACTTGCTATACTTTTTTGTGGAGTGGGATTTTTCGTAGTACGGTTGGTGCTATGCAACTGAAATTGGCATACCTTTTCTTGAGTGCAGGTCCTATGTGGTGGGGCTAGTGGTGTAGCTAGTGAAGTTGGTCAGTCTGCTGAGTCGGTCCTACGTTTTGTGTCACTGGTTGTAGAGCCAATATAAGTGGGGTGCCGTCTGATTTCTCGGCACCACGTTTTTCAAGGACTTTGTTGGTGCTCCTTCAGGTTCGCAATAACCCTCTTCCTTTTCGATGTCGATGCACAAGAACAGCATTTGAGTGAAAAAATATGGTATGATGAGCAGATGGAATATGTATTGATAATGGATGGGCATGTTATCTTGACATATATGATGAGTAAACTAAGCAAATGGCGGTGCACAAAGTAGAGGCAAGACAACTCATGCAAGATCGCAATCAATAAAACCTTGCCAAATTAGAACAGGCACCTTGATGGGTGAACATGACAGGCCATCGCCTTTGACTCCTCAAGGTTAGAATAGTCATTAGGATCATATTCGAACAAGAATCTACAGGTGGGGGCGTATGAGTTTCATTGCATCGAATGACACTCAATGCCTTGGTGCCAATTTTGTAAGTCGTTGCAGTGTTCCACAATATTCTTCGATCTGCGGATTCGATATTCACTATGATTCGTTATAATATCAGAAGCATGAAAACATAAATAGTAGTGAGATTATCTTTGTAATGCAGAGGATATTCTAATATAGGCGCCTGTAAACCCTTGTGTGCTATCACGGATTCGATGAGAGAGCCCATGTGTGGTGTAATATGGTGTGTGCATTAATATAATCTGCACAAGTACAAAAAATAGGCTCAAAAGTAAGGATAGTTGGCGGATGATAGGTTCATAATATCTTTGTATAGAGTTTATTGCCAAACCATGATAACAAGAGCACACAACAACTAGGCAGATCGTAGTGTACATAAAGGTGTACACCATAACCAGGATATATAAATCGGGAAAGTGGAACTGGCTGGAAATTACGGTGTTGTATTGCGCTACTACTTGAAAGCCTATCGAACGTCGGCCAGCTCTATCATTGTTGATGCGAGATGTCCCTGCTCCCCTTCGACAAGGAACATCTTGTGCTTCCTCTGGAACACCGCACGAGCCGCGGCGAACCACACCCCACGCTTTGTGTTCCTCCGCCACCCACCCCGCCCCAACAGCGTCGAGTTTTCTTGCGTTCGCGAGGCCCCCTGCCTCCCACACCACCATCCCACCGAGCCTTCGCCCTTGCCGCGAACTTAGTGACTCTCAAAATCAAGCGACCCAATTTTGAAATTTAGTCTCTGTGATTTAACTAGTGTGGAATATAAAGGGAAACCATAAGCATTGGGAGTATAGTGTTGGCGTGCCATGGCGATCTGAAGTTGCAAACGGACAAAGGCAACCGCAGCAAGAAGAAGAAATCAGTAAAGCGGTGGCGATCTATTTTCTTACTCGATAAATAAGTTGAGCGAATCTGAAAGAGTACCGCCTCAGTGCGGGCGTGTATACATCTGCTGAGAATTTGATGATCCTTGATAGCGATGGCTGTCGCGCGTGAAGCAGATCTAGGAGGGTAGCGGTGGCGGCGAAGGCGAGTGGGCGAGGCGTCGTAGGGCGGCCGGCAAGGTGGACGGCAATGAGGATGAAGCGAAGGACGGAATGCAAGGATCCGGTACGAAGCCGTGGATGAGAAGGTCGATCTCTTGTAATGGATGGCGGCGTCGAGGTATCGCTCGGCATGGTGGAGGAAGACGGCGGTGGATGGGGTGGCGGGGCGGTGGGCCGGAGGAGGTGGGGTGGAGAGGGTGTTTTGGCGCCCAGTCTGAATGGGGAAAAGGAGGTAGAGAGGAGGGGAACCATGTATTGGTAGCGCTTGTCTCAAATCGAGGAATTTACAAACTTAGCCCCGTTTCAAATTTCTACTACATCACAGCAACATTAGTCGGTTGGGGATAGGGCGGTAATCTCATCACGAATATTTGCCGGAGAGTTTGTTTTAGCGCCCAGTGTATGAATATGAATCGGGAGAGTCGATTTGACCGAGACACTGTGTTTTGGCGCCCAGTGTATGAATCCGGGTGAGGCGGTTCGTCACGTTTGGGTGAAATACAAACCTACCCTATGAAACCTATAGAAATCCAGCGAGATAGGCTTTGCGTGGCGAGGATAGGCAGTAGTGATTTCCATCTCGCAGATTTTGGTTTGGTGATTCTGCGACTTTCCTGCTTCGTTCAAATTTTGCGAGTGCGTTTACGTGCCAACTCAATCGAATCCCGTTTGTATTCTATTTTTTTGAGGGATCCATTTTCAATTGGAATTACATTCTATATACATCATTTTTTTATATATACTTTCAAAAGCACAACACCATTTATACATAAATATGGTTTACAAATGGCATGATCTCAGATTCATAAGTTGTATCCATCAATTTGGATTTTCAAATATTTGAAACCACTTTATGTTGAAATCCAATGTATGCATTCCTCGCTAACTGTCTCCAATTAATGTGTGTTTCATGCGGGTTTTTACTTCTCAAACATGTATAATGTGTTTCACACACAACATATAGTGTAATCCCGTTTAGACATTAATTGCATATAAACCATGCATTGTTTGTAATTGAAGAATCTATGGATCACCAATATTGATAAACTATATAACATTACCGTGTGCCCAAATTCAAATGAATATGCATGTTTGATACACCAATTTGCGTTATGATATTATCGATGTTATCTCGGTTTAAATTTGAATCCCTTTAATCCAGATATTGTCTCATATAGCTATCACTCTGCTTATATGGACTATCTCTTGGACCTTCGTTCATCGTCTCCGGGGTATCTCGTGCTACTTATTCAATGATCTTTTTCTTAAGAAACCGTACTCTCTCCTCACCTTCATCACTCTATCTCTCTTAAGTATATCTAGCTCCCCTATGTGTCTCTAACTATGATTCTCCATGTGGAATCTCTTTCTCTCCCACACAAAACTTTGTCTCCGGGGTCTCATTTCTCTCTACTATTCCCATGTGGCCACTCCACCCCTCATCGAGATGTCTTTGCTCCTTAGATATGAGAACCTCGACTCTTCCTCTTCAATATCTCTTTCTCACACAAACACAAACTCTTCTCCCGGGGTCTCATATTTCTCCATTGTTCTCTTGTATGTCGCTCACACCCCTCTCCCTAGAGATATCTTGCGTTCCCTTATGTCCCTCTAGCTATCACTCTTGTTGGAAATATCTTTCTCTCTAAACACAAAACTCCGTCTCTCTGGATCTCATTTCTCTCGATATCTGTTTGTATGTGACTCACAAGCACCCTCTCTCTATCTCTCTCACACCCACACACATAACCCTTTCCCTCGACTCCTATCTCTAGCACACTAGCTAGCATCTTTATCTTTCTATTTATCTTTTCTCCATCAACCTTCTTTCTGCCCTCCTCTTGATTCCTATCCCCATAATTTTCTCTCTACACAGTCAAGTGCCCTCTCACACAATATAACTTCACCCTTTGAACCACCGCGGTCATCTCCAACACCCAAACTAGCGGATGTCCCTCTAGCTAGCATCTCCATCTTGTATCTATCTTTAGTTTCTCCATCAACATTTCTTTCTTTGGAGTCTTGCTTCCTATCACCCACCTATATATGTCTCTCCATACATATGCATTTATAGGTTGGTCTCTTTTGCAAACGTTCGCCTCCTCCTCTGCTGCCATAGATGCATGCTCAGCCCCCACTATCTCTTAAGACAAAACACATGCTCAATTGGGGCCTTCTTCCTGCATTCTCACATGCATGCATATTGTCAACCGATCCGTCTCTCCCATGTCGTTGATCTTATGACTTATGTCTTCTTTCTTTTATCCGATCATCGGCACACACCCCTTATACATGTTCTCTCCCTCGTTCAAGGTCTCTATGTCTCCATCGTAGTTAATTACCCTCAATCCTAAGCAACATATCGTTCTCCTCTTTTGTGCAATAACTTCCCTTTGGATGGGTAAAACACACCTCACATTAACAATCTCCTTCTAGTACCCCCCCCCTCTCCTCTTCCCTATATCCAAACCAATAAGACCATCCCTTTGTTTAATTCCCCTACATACCATCGATATATAGTAGTCTTCCTCGGTGTCTCTCGAACAAACACGTTCTCCGATGTCGACTCCTCTCAACCACACACCTCTTCCCTTCTCTCGGGCATTTTCTCCACCCCATCGTTGGTGGCCTCTGCCATACACATCACCTCTCTATGATGAAGCCATGCACATTAAATTACATCCGCCCAGAGGACCCCGACACACACACACACCCACACACACACCCACCCCCCACACACACACCTAAGACTCCATCTCTCTCTCTCTCCACACACACAAACACACACCACACCCCCCCACCCCACACACCCTCACTAAACTCCATCTCTCTCTCTCCACACACAAAACTAAGACTCCATCTCTCTCTCTCCCACACACACCCCCACACACACTAAGACTCCATCTCACACACACATGCTCTAGGCGGAGCATTTGTTTCCTACCCTTCATCCAACCTTACCCTATGATAAACAATCACCTTTATTTACTTATGGACAAATCCACTTTACTTTAGTAGTCAACAAACTTATCATCTTACCCTTATAAAAAGGGTTGGCGGTGATGGTGTGCCCATCTTAATCTGAACCTTGATCTATATCGGGATAAAAGCAAACTATGATAATTTTACAAAAGAACCGCATCTCTCCACATCATTATCTCCATAACCTCATTGCTCAACAATTAAAAAGGAATAAGTCTGGAACAATCTAGCATGCATGGTGGCGTTGCCGCCTCGGGCAAATCCATCCCATGCCTCCGCCCATTCGACCACGTCACCACCATGCTCCTCCTCCTGCCCTCTCATCTTTCATTTTTTGATGACATTCTTGAGATACCAGTTTTCCGATAAAATTCTCGAGATATCATTAGTTTTTTACATGGGATTACTCCTGCATTTAATCACAACAGGTTTTTGTAAAAATGCATATTGATGTTCCGTGCAATGCCAGAATCTTCTTGTAATTATATGCAAATCCGGCGGAAGTGACATTTTTTGACACAACCCGTTAACATGGCCACGTAAATAACTAGCTAAAGTAAATACCATTATACTTATATCCCGATGCAAAGGTTGAGTACATGTCGAAAGTAAATTACGCCCCTTTTCTCGGAAATCTCTCTCCACACACACCGATTCGTGGCCCCTTAGCGGAACCGTATGTTACAATTTGCACCGGAACCGCGATTTGCCATTTATTTAAGCGGAAAGAACCCAAACAATAGCCATTCATTCCCCTCCGCCCCTCTTCTCGGATTCGCCCGGTAATGGGCGGCGAAGTAACAAATCGCCTCTCCCGAAGGCTTTAATATAAATTTTAGTGGTCATTCATGCATCTTTTGTGCTAGCACTCCTATAAAGGTTGACGGTGCTTCCGCGGACGTCGGGAGTGGTGGAAGAGGAAGGAGAAGGGAAGGGGCTGGGAGGGTTTTTTTACCACAATTTCTTAGAACGGGTGCAATAATTGAGTATTTTGCAAACTACGATTACTACACAACGGTTCAAAACTATACTCCCTTGCCGGTAGCGCTTCCGCGTAAACGGTCGCTTTACCTGGGCTTAGTGCGCATTAATGCCCGGGGCGGGCGACCTCTTGGCCCGGCTTTGGTGGCCGCGGGGGCGCCGCTTCCGTCGCCGGCTCTCGGGGCCGGCCTGTTTGGATCCATGGGTTAGAGTTAGTTTGAGCTAGTTGGGGCTCAAATAGCCTAAAGTATCCAAGCATGAGGGTTTAAATTGGAGCAAGTTGCACGAACCCACCAAAAAACTATCCCACCAAGAGGTGCTAGCGGGATAGTTCTCATTGGGACCCTGAAAATCACTTTTCTCTCTCCATGAAGTGCATTTATTGTCAATCTAACCCTTCACCCAAACACCTCTTTCTGTTAGTTCAGGGTTAGTCATGAGTTAGTCTAACCTCTAGCTAAGTTAGAGTATCAAGCAGGAGCTTATAGGACATGCAAGTTGCTCAAAGCATGAAATTATGTGAAAGGATTTTTTTTTTTGAAAGGAACTGAAAGAATTTTTTTAGAATGCTCTTGGCATGTGCTAACATGTGATAGTTAACCGACCTCAATAGGCGAAGCCCAGCCCGCGCCTTTGATAGAGGCGAGGAGGGAAGCGTCGAGCTCTGGATTACTAGAGATAGGTGTTTCCAAGCCAAGAAATATGGTGATAGCGTGGGTTAGCCATGTACTAGTATGATGTAACTACTTGGGCTGCGTGTTTTACTCTTCGTCCTTGTGGAGATGATTGGTTAATTTTATATCGCTGAATAATATTAAATATTATGGTGGGGCGCTCCACAGGTTCCTTGCTCCTTCCGGTTGTCCGAATCTATGTTCTTCCACTCTATTTTTTTACTGAGCTTTGTTCATCCTTTTCCAACCGAGACATCTAGCATCAAGGTGCACGTGTTATGCAAGGATTTCCATCTATATGAAGAACCGTGGAATGGAACTCGAGGCGGACATGTACAGTGGGCGTCGAACTAGTAATGGCGCATAAGTGAAGTAGAAAGGCACAAATGGTATGAAATGCATGGCATATAGGGTGTGTTTGGTTGCGTTCCGTCTACATAGTTGTTCCCTCTTCATGCATGCTCAACTCAACACCCTCTTCATGCATGCTCTCTTCATGCTTCTAGTGTATTTGTGCTAAACTAGTGTGGACTCATACCCTCCATACACTCTACCAAACACCCAAAAGTAGGTGGAAGGGAACTCTTGGGGCCATTTGTCTCTTCTCGTACTACCACTAAATGTTGCGTGCAATGCAGTGATGTTATGATCGTGCCTAAGTACTCTACTACTACTATATTAGTTGAGGCACATATTAACTTTTATATTTGTTTACGTGTATGCCCGAGACCTTCCAACTAGGCGTGTCTTTCTCTCGAGTTGCACTTTGTTCGTTCATACCACTAAGTACTACTACGTGTGGTCTCCACCAAGTGGAAAAGTGGAGGCGCTCTACCCGCTGTTTTTTATCTTTGGGCTCTACCTGTTCATGTCCCTCCTTTCGGCGGGTGTGGGACATCCGCCGTGTGTTTGGACCCTTCTCGTAAAGTTGAAGCGCTAGCATTCATCGAAATAAAAATAATTATAAATCGGCGGTGATACTTTTTTTGCAAACCAATCGCGTGATACTATACCCGCGTTTCCTTGCTCCCGATTGGAAAGAATACTTCCTTCGCCAACATGTGGGGCGTCGACCATCCTGGTCCACTTGCCATGGAACTCCAAGGAGAGTCACCCGGTCTCGCGCCCGCGTAACAATGACTAAGAGCCTAAATCAAGGCCCACTTCCCACTTTGAAGTTGCTCGGATGAAGGAACCATCATGACCGTTGAATTCCGCTTTTGAAGAAAACCTTTCCCGGTCTTTACAATAGTTACTCACAGAGGCCTCCTTTAGTTCATAGGATAGGAATATGAAAATCATAGGGGAGATGGCATCTCAATTCCTATAGAAAAGAATGCCATTTGATGCTTAGGATGGAATTTTCCATTTAGTCTAGGCTAATGTCGGAATTTGCTCTAAAACTACAGTAGTAACTAGTAGTATTGGTCATGCCTTCTCAGAACGAACACACAACTACTACACTACTACTTCTCACATGCTGGCGGGGTTTCGTTCTCCTTCGGCTTTGTGGGAACCCCCGTGCTTGGATCTCCACCGACCTCTCAGCAAGCGCGCGTCCTTTTCTTTCTTCTGGGGCCTTCTTTCTTGAGTGCTTTTCGACTTTTCCGCTCCCTACTGCGGCTTTGGCCTTTCTTTCCCCCCATTGGCCTTGGCATTTAAATTCCTCCACATAGTTGTGAAGGTGGCGGGATGAACTCAACGGTGGGATGCCATGCTTCCCTACCATTTTGTGTGGAGGTGGGGGGGAACTTTCCGGCGGGGGATCCATCGCTGCCTTCGGTTGTGTCGGGCATGGCGCGCAAATTTGGATTCCCCTTCAATCTGGTCATTTATTACATAAATGCAAAGGGTCATGAACTTGTCTTGATAGCTCCTTTGATCATTTATCGAGATATGGTGATTATATAGTCCGCTCGTTAAGCTTATTTTCGGTTGACCCGTCAAACAATACACCGCCTCATCGCTGTCTTCTTTATCTATCTCGGGGCCTACATGTCAATGGAGAAAAAATCTTTAAATCAGGGACCGCATTGTCTTGCAATTTCAACATTGGGACCATAATTGAATAAACCGTCGATGCGAAATCTAATCGCTAGGGTCAAATTTGAAAAGGGAAAGGGGGAGGGAAAAATCCCCCCCGGCCCCAAGACTCAAGAAATATGGTGATAATGTGAGGGGGCCATCTTTGAGTCGGCCTTGAACCGCTCCACGCCCGCCCTCAAGGCCCCGTCCCCAAATTGTAAGTAGTACCCTTATGTGGAGGAGAGAGGGCAACAAAGTCAAGGGTGGGCTGCAAAACCGTCTCTATGGCTCCTAGGTATAAAAATAATTCTAAAAAAAGGCATAAAAAACAATTGTGTCTTAAAAAGAAAGGTAAAAAACATTTGAGGAAATAGATAGAGAAAGTGAAAAATTGTAACTGGGCATTACATGAGGAAGGAGGGTGGTGCCATGCCAAGTTCACTGGGCTGCGTGTTTCACACTCCTCCTTAAAGTGGAGACAATAGCTTTCATAAAAATAAACAATGAATACCGTTGCTTTCGTCCTCTATATGGAAAGAATACTTTCATTGCGACATGTGGGGGTCGACCATCTGGTCCACCTATGCACAAAATTATCCTGGTCTACCCGGTGCGATGGGCCCAACCTTTCCCAATGTAAGTTGTTGGAGAAGGAACCCATGACTTGTTGAATTCCCTTCTTCAAGAAAACTTCTTGTCCATAATCTGCTACCACCCGGAAAGAATGGGCCTTGTACCCGTCATATCCTGAAACCCACTAGGCCAAACTAGCCGCCTAGGTCATCTATTTTGGAGCAGAATCGTCTTCCGTGCTATGATTTTGTGTTGCCGTTCTGTACTTTTGCTATGATTTTCCTATATGAACCAAAGAGGCATGAATGTTTGGACTATTATGCGATCGATCGCTAAGCCTACAATTTTAGGAGCTAGGGCTTTTTCGTCGACGAGGATAAGTATAAGCGTACCACGAGCTCATCACAACGTTTCTCTTGGTGAGTGTTTTGCAAGTACTATAGCTCGCGATGCTAGCCTACTAACACCAAGAATCATCAAACAAGCCTTGCGATATGAAAAGTTCAAACTTACATCTAAGCATGCCATATATTACATCAAAAGCTGGTGAGGATACATTTTCCATAACTCGGAGAGGGTTGCATGATTCATCGCATGATTCACTATCAAACAAAAGTAGCAAGATCCCCACAAAGGCGTGCACTAGCCCTAAGATGGTTTGATAACCGCATCGTTACGGTAAAAAACGGCTAAACTACCACGAAGGATTAAGCGGACCCTATTTCTTGTCATCGATCTCTGGCAAACAACACGGACAGCGGTGGGAATCGATTTACAGGCGATGTCCACGGATGACCCGACATCGGAATGATCTCGGGGCGATGTCCAGGATGGACAACGGCATCGGAATCGATCTCAAGCGATGCCCAGGGGCAGGCCCGACATGGAATCATCAAGGACTCCACGGCACCTGCACAACCCTAACATATTAGCAAGCATTGCAAATAATCAAAAACCACAACTATGGTAATAAGCCATTATTTTTTTTTGCGCTCACGGGGATCTCATCCCTCGGGGCCATCTCCTCGTCCTCGATGGGGGCCATCACCTTGCAGGAATCCTTCTCGGGACTATCTCCTCAAACTCGGTCTTGAGCCTCACATAGGTGGCAATCGAGTTCTGGGGTACACGGTGGGGCCCCTTTTTCTTCCAACTTTCTTTGAGGTTGTCCTGGCGTCCTCAACTCTTTGGGGTGCTTGTTTCTTGGGTTCTTCGTCTCCATGGGTTGGCCCCCAACATGTCAACTCGTTGGTGGTGCTCTTACGGAATCCTTTCCCGTGGGTTGTCCCCGGGCAACTCTTTGCCTAGTGCTCGGGATCCATCAATGACCGACAAAAAAAGCAATCAAAAAAACCACAATCAATGAAACAGGAAAAGAATAGGATGTGAGAATCGGTGTTGCCCATAAAAAGAAGATTCTTGGAATGAAAATAAGCATAATGATTAAACCTTTCCTTCATGGGAAGAAAAATGGCAAAGTGGAGCACAGGGTGAGTTTTCTTCAAGAAAGGAAGAAAGGGCTTGAAGGCGTTCGGTGAAATGATGGTTGCCGTCCATCAACTTGGAGCCACCTTACCCTTTTGGTAAAGGTGTGGGTTTTGTGATATTGGTCATGGCCACAGGGGGAAATTGGTTCATTGTAACCTCGTGATTTGGTGGATGACCGGGCCGGATGCTTTGAAATGTCCATGTAGATAGGGGCTAGTCATATAGGGTGCTCAATATTGTGCACCCGACCAAAGCGGGAGGAAAACAAGAGAACTCGTAATTAATGCATGAGTTTAATTAGGGTAGTTTTGTAAAGTCAGATACATTCCTCAATAAAATGCCTTGGTTCATGAGATTTGAGATTTGAGCCCTATAAACCGGAAGGGAGGAGTCTGCATTGGTCTAGTCCTTTTGAAATCTCTAGAAAGGCAAATACTCCTTTCCGGTTTGGGGCTATACTACTCCCTCCGTCTAGGGTGTAAGTCATCTTCAAAACCAAATAGTCCCAAAACACTTGGGCGGTGCATTAACTTCTACCTTGTTTCTTGTTTCTTGACATATCAACCAATAAGAGATGAGAGGTGTGCATGCTTTTAATGACTTGCAATGGCTAGTTCATTGCATGCAATGCTATTAATTAGCAAAAAACATTGGTGACCCGGAGGAAATGGTGCTAAGCGTGGACCTATAGAATGAGTATCAACCAATGGATAATGGAGTTTAATTGTTAAACAATAGCAATTTTGTCTCATGAAGAGCGGCTATACTCAAGGAACCGCCCTTGGCGTTCTTCTGCCCGTTCGGGTTGCGCTTGGCTCTTCGCCTCGGAAACAACAATGATTTACTCCTACTTTCTGATTGAATCCTTTGTGCATGTCCTCACCTCGTGCGGGAGGGATGCTGTGGGCTTCTACCTGCTCCTGCCTTTGCGTCTATGATGGTGGGCCCAATGGTTGGCCCTCTGTCATGCAGCAAAAACGATGCAGTAAACACCGAGCTCGTCCGAGGAAGGCGTTGTAGTAATCAAATTTCTCGGTCTTGTTGAGTTGGGACATCAAAATACACTGATATAATCTTTTACACATTTCAAATGGGCTCCTTATGTGGGTAGACATATTCTGTTTATGTAGTCCTTGTTGCAATCTCTAAAAGACTTATATTTGGAAGCGGAGGGTACAAGCATGCATGCATGCCGTGACTTTCCTTTTGATACTTGCATGTGTTGATTTGATGCACCTTGCCAAATTTTGACTATAAATTTAACTAACCAAATTTTCATGCATGTCAAAAAATTAAGGGCTGTTTGGATTGTGACTATGTTTGTCTTATGTTGCCCATTATTTTCCCACACTTGCCACACTTGCCTAACCTAGTTGCTCAAATTGTTAGACACACTTTGGCTTGCCTAAGGGAATCTTGCCACAATTTTTGTGTCTATGACATGTTTCTAATAAAAAAATCTTGTCTTAGGTGTGGCTAATAAAAAGACTTATATTTAGGAGCGGAGGGTAGAAAATATAAATAATAATGCATGTTAGGGAACCCGTTTCGCTAATTTTAGCCGTGGGCTTGTTCACAATTTTCGAGGGGTGGTTGTTCATTTAATGGAGGGACTTGTAGTACCGGACTTGACGATACAAAGTGCGACTGCACCCTAACACCACTTGGAACAAGCGGGTAGCTATCTCAAAAACAATCAACAACTAAAAAACCACGGCATGTAGTAGTACACAATTTTAAGCGATTGTTTTGATGGGTGAAAAGGAAAACTACCCCCTACTTATATAGGCGGAGCCTCGCTTGCTTGCTAGGGTTGCTCTATTCACACTCTCATCCTCTCCAGATCTAAACAAGATAGGGGTAGTAACCTTCTTTCTCCTTCAAAAAACGGCTTTCTATCCTCACCTGGTTCAGATCGGCGTATCCCCCCCGGTGAAGGGGAGGAGGGAGCTTTAGGCCGTCGTCGGCAATGAGGAGGAGACCCTTCCCCCCCTTATCTGGCGGCGGGGGAGGTCCTCCGATCCCCGTTGCCTTGGGGGATCCGGCCTCCCGCCCACCTATCCACATCCGACCTTGGTATATCTTGTTAAACCGCCTTAGCTCTACTTCCCCCTCGCTCGTCCTGCATGTGCATCATTTTCTACCCTCGCCCCTCGTCGGATGGTCCAACGTCCATTTTTTTTCTATTGTTAGAGGAAAGCTACTTCATGGTCGAATCTTGTCCCTCGTCCAAAATACTTGTCATTGAAATGGATGTATCTAGATGTATTTTAGTTCTGACACATCCATTTTGATGACAATAATCGAAACGGAGAATAAATTCAAACAAGAAATAAAGTGGGGTGGGGAATTTAGTATTACATCGGACTTGGTACAAACAGGAAGGAAAGGGGTAAAGTATGGGGTCATCAACGGTCTCTTGGTGAAAAAGGAAATATGGGGAAGCTGAGTGGTATGACCAGGACTAGATTTGCTATCCACACATAGGAGTAGGTGGCGAGTGAACAAAATGGGACCAACCCGGATATGTTTCTTGGATGTTTGTTTCTCGGGGCAACAAACTATGAATCACCACTTTATGCCCATGTTTTACATGGTCTGGACTTGGTGCACCCTTCCCATGCCCTTATACCAAATATTTAGGCTCCATTGGAATAAAGGGGGAAAAACATAGTTCTTGATGAAAATAGAGGAATAGGAAAGGAATGTAGGTATAAAACTATGGAACAGTGAAGGAGGAAACTCTCAAGAGAATGTGTTTGGATGGACTCGAAATGTACGATTTGTTTTTAAGAGCATGCTTGGCGTATGAGATGCTATTTGTTTATTCAGCTGCCGGTGACTACTCTTTCCTCACCTCCTACCACACATAGGTTGATTTTTATTCCGGCAACACAGCCACAACTGTCTAAGCAGGCGGCCTGCCTGAGCTTCCCCAAAAAATGAGCAGGGCGTGGATGTTTCTAATCCTATGGAATCGGTACTACGACCAGCTTTCCTTGAAACACTATTCACCTTTCCCGGTTCGAGCGGTTGGAAGGAAAAAAAAATAGTGAATTGTGTTCCTAAAATCCTACCAAACTTGAACGAGCAGCCTTAGCTGTTCTTAATCTAATGTCCTGGTAAAAATGAAGCCATGCCACTTTTATAAAGCCAACAAGTTTAGCCAAATGTTTTTTCCTGTAATTGTTTGAGACTATTGTTTCCTCTTGCCTTTTGTGCAAAAGGGATATCAATTCACCAGTTGCTGTTGTGACCTTTTTGCCCAAAAACTCTTCTTAAAAAAGTGACTTTTGTGTTGTTTAAGCTGGAATGTCGAATGGAACAGTTGGTTCATTTTGGTGGAACTGCACAAAAGATCGTGTTCAATCCTCATCATCCATATTGGCGCCATAACCTTCCTTTAGGTAAAATGATATTTAATGCATGTGTTCATCTCTATTTTCCAATGTGAGAAAATAATGTTGTTTTTTACTAGTACACTTGTACTCCCTCGACAAAACAATTCTGAATTAGAAGGCCAATCATGTACTTGGTTTCCCTGGTGAGGAAAAGAAAGGAGCATGAAGAGGAAGAAGAAGAAGAATAAACGTGCCGGCGATCTTCTGAAGCGGAGGCCTCGGTCGAGGCCATTCAAGGGCTCCCACGACTACCCATGTGAGGCGATCCTCCAGGCCCTTCCATTTGTCTCATTAATTAATTAGGGACTTAAGTACCACTAATTTATTCTTGCCTAATTTTCTGTTGGAGTTAAACAAATCTTTAGTAGGACCCTATGTTGAATCATTATTGTGTGTATGTTTGTCTATGGAGGTGAATCATGTGGTGGAGCAGGGAGGGAAATTATTAGTGTCATGACATAATAGTGCTATTGTTTTGCATGTCAATTTATTGCCATTGGTTCAATGAGGCAATGTTTTGCGTATTGTCCATCATGAATTTGATGCTCTTGTTTGAGTAATATGCTAATGTCTTCCTATCCTTTCTCACTAAGCTAATGAAGGTTTCACCTTGTTCCTACTTGTGCAAACAGGGATCATGTTTGCCAATCATACATTTTAGTGGAACTACACAAGACAATACAAAGCGTATCCCCCGTGCTTTAACTTTTGGGAAGTTCTTGATAATCTTCGATATAATCTCACCTTTGGTAAACAAGAGTGATTTCAACCATACATTTGAAGTGCACAAAAATATATACTATTTGTGATTCGGTGAGTGCTTTATCATCTCTTATGGGACTACATGAATAAGCTTTTTCCGGTTATGCAGGGCCTAAGGCCTTCATCCATATTAGTTTTTGTCATCTCTATTTGTATTTTCTTGTCATGAAAACTCCTTTATCTTTGCTTAAGTTTTGCAACCTATGATAAATGGCAATGCTTTGAGTGTTGAGTTGAGCTAATTGGCCGATTAAATAAACTAATACCTCTCTTTAAGCAAGACTACTATGTTGCTAACTTTACCCATTAAGATAATGAGGTGCTTCTATTTGTTAGTGTATGTTTCATCAACTAGTCCCACTATTACAAATCTCACTCTCTCAATATATGTGCCCAAAGGATGCTCGATTTTGGTGGGCTGCACAAAAACTTTGGGTGCTTCATTGCCTCGACTTGTCCTTTCTTCGATCGCTAATCTCCCCTTTCTTCCTTCTTTGTGATCGCTTGGCTTATCGGCTTCGGTCAAAAAATAGTAATTGATATGCTACCTCACACGGTTGGTTTGGTCTTTATCGATTATTGTCCTGTCATATGTATTGGAATTTGGTATTTGCTACTTTTGGATTTCATAAAGGGTAATTTGGAGCTGAACTTCCGGGGCAAATCATTACATCGGGTGATTTGGTGAACGCACAAAATGATCGATGGACAGGTACTTATCTTTGCTATGTACTCAAAGTTCACTCGGACAAGCATCGATGTTGACAAAGTGCCTATATTCATTCGGTATCAACGGCGTCAACCAATTGTCAAACTCAAGTATTAGGAAGTGAGCCAAAAATTCTTGGTGCATAGCCCGAAAGCGATCCATCTTTGGTCCCAACTTGTGCCTTTTGGTTATCGGACATATGGTAGCGAACTATATGGCATGGAGTCTAAAGATTCGGACAAGTTGGTTGATATATTCATCGGCATAATCGATCCACGCCAAGGATGCTCCATTTCGTTGAACGCACAAAAATTTGGGTGGTTCATTTTCTCAACCGCCTCCTTTCTTGCAATGTAGAATTTTGGCGAGATCTGGACCAAGATGAGCGATAAACTAGTTGGATGAAAGTAGTGGCCAAGTTGCTCAAACCTCCCTCGGCCAGGCCACTATTTGAGGATAAACCTACAAGCAAAGTTCAGATTATTTGTCTGCCTCTTATGTACTCAAAGTTTACTCGTACAAGAACTAATTTTGCAAAAGTACCTCGATTGAACACCATTTACCGTCTGTACCCTAGGTAATTAAAGTTATCCATGGATCATATTGGTGTGATCTCAATCATTTGGATGCATAAACATCTTGAACATGTGTATTCTGAATCTTTTTGTGAATTATGTATGAATATTGTCGTGTGATCTATCAATCATTTGGATGCATAGATATTGAGCTTGTGTTATATGAATCTTTTGAGTTGTTGATAGTGAATGTTGGCTATGAATATGAGCGTGTCCTGTGAACCTGAGTTTGATATGA
>JAHIAM010019321.1:0-15630 GCA_021605205.1 Aegilops longissima
GGGTTACGAAGTCCGGGCGGATCGACTATGGCAGTCCCGAGCCGCCTATCCGAAGTCGAACCGCGCTGCTTGGCTCCCCAAGCGGATCCGGCTGCATCGGAGGTTGGAAGCGCGAAGATGGAGTCGAGATTCAGAGGCGGCTTGATAGGCGGCGAGAGGCGTTGGAAGACACCGGTTGGTATAGCTTGTCGGGTTGAGCCTAGCCGGGCCAGGGCATCTGCTTGCTCGTTGTCGTACGTGTACGTGGAAGAACTTGCATCCTTTGAAGTACCCGCTGATTTCTTTGAGCGAGAAGCGATAGCTTGCCATATTTGCGTCCTTGGCGTCCCGATCGCATGAGATGGTGATGGACCACCAAATCCGAGTCGCCATAGCAAAGGATCCGGAGGATGCCGAGCTCTTTGGCTGGCCGATCCGATGTATGGCGCCTAGTGCCCATTTAAACGTTGTTGGAAATGCAAAGTGAATCTGCGGCGTGTATCTGGGTTTATGCGCCTTTGGGAAAGGTGAGGATGATGCGGCTCCCAAGCGGTGCGCATCTTCGACCAGTCAAAGTGCATCCGCCAATGGCCAGTCGGGCCGGCAATGGAAGTCTTGAGTCTCGGCCCGGTCGGCGAAATCGACCAATGCTTGGGACTTCGATGGCGGTCGCGGGGCTGGTAGAAAGATCGTGTGGGAGGCAACTCAATGGCCCATTTGCCACCCGCGGATGCGTCCCAGCTGCCTATGATCTCGTGGCGGCGGCGGTGCTGTCTGACCGGTGATGGGTGATGTTGAAAGTAGGGCTTCAGCTTCTTGGCGTGAAGTATCGCCATAGCACATCTTACGGTAATGTGGGTAGTTACGCCGAGGTGGACAGCACTTCTCTTAAGTAGTAGGCGGCCTGCTGGACTAGCTGAGCTCAGCCTTCTTCTGGTATTTGGACCACAATGACGCAGCGGTGACCACCCGGCTGGTGGCGGCAATATAAAGGAGCATGGGCTCTTTTTCAGTCGGCGCCGCCAAGACAGGCGGCGTGGCAAGCATCTTCTTCAACTCGTGGAAAGCTTGGTCGGCTTTGTCGTTCCACTCGAAGTGAGTGGTTTTATTCATGAGTCGGTAGAGGGGGAGAGCCTTTTCTCCAAGCCGGCTGATGAAGCGGTTTAGGGAGGCCAGGCACCCGGTGAATTTCTGGACGTCTCGCAGCTTGGTGGGAATCTCCATTCTCTCAATGGCTTTGATCTTCACTGGGTTGCATTCAATGCCGCGTTCGGAGACCAGGAAGCCTAGGAGCTGGCCGGCTGGCACTCCGAACACGCATTTCTCGGGGTTGAGCTTGATCTAAAACCGGCGCAGGTTCTCAAATGTTTCCTTGAGGTCCTCCAACAAAGTGTTGCGCTTCTCCGTCTTCACCACGATATCGTCTACATAGACATGGGCATTTCGCTTGAGTTGCTTGAGGCATTTACGCATCCTGTATTTGAAAGGTGCACGGCATTTCTCAAGCGAATGTCATCGTCAGTGTGACTCGAAGGCGGTCTTGGTGATCGGCGGGTCCAACTTTATCTGTGGTAGCCTGACTAGGCATCAAAAACTCAACAGCTACTTGTCCAGCGTGGAGTCTATCATGATCAATCTGGGTAAAGGCTGAAGGATCTGGGGCAAGCTTTGTTGAGGCGGGTGTAGTCTGCCACATGCGCCCGCATTGTTCTTCTTCAAGGCGAGCCTTGGGTTGGCTAGCCACTCGGAAGAACACACTCATTATAGGCAGGCCGCCCAGGCACAGACTATCTCTTCTCCTATGTCATCGTCGGAGGGCTGCTTGGCCCGGTAGTCTGTAAGTGCATCTAGTGCCCTTAGTGATTTTGGTGTATTGAAGACTTATAGGTTAAGTAACTAATGCGTTTGTGAGTGTACACAGGTCTATAAGTCTATGAGGAGTTTGATATTCTGAGAAATCGACCCTAAAATGAAGTTCTTCAATGAAGACTTTGATATTACGAAGACTTTACGAAGACTTTGAAAGTGAAGAAATTGGTGTGACCTTGAAGACTTGGTATTCATTTGAGGAACATGAGCGTGAAGACTTTTGTTTCGTAGTTTCATTTTCTCTTTCTTGAGTCATAGGAAACACCGTCTTTGTTAAAGAAATTAGAGAAATACTAAGGAAAAATTTCCATGTGATGCTCAACTCAAAATCCTACACCTACCAATCCCTTGAGTGAAGCTTTTGGAAATCTCATACAGATTCGATCAATTTCTTGATGTGAGCGAAGCTCTTACAGTCTTTGAGAATTTATTGGCGAGAGTTAAGGAATTCGCCGGTCTGAATTGCCTACGATGAGAACATGATATACGAGAATTTGATATTCAAATTTCCGACCGTTCTTTGTCTTCTTGGCATTGGCTGTCCCAAATATCTTATCCACCTAACGGTCATATCATTGAAGGGCATTTATGTCTTATCATGTCGGGCTGCTCCCTAGGCTATAAATAGCCGCCCCCTACAACCACTAGCTGGTTGGCTGCTCGAGAAGAACTTGACACTTGTCATTTGAGAGCAACCCATCCTCTGAGGACTTTGGCGAAAATCATCAAGTGAGGAAAACCCAAAACCAAACCCAACAAACCCAAAGTGATTGAGCATCACTGAAGAAATTGATCCTGCGTGGATCCGGCGCTTATTACCTTTGAAGACTGTGCTTCTTCAGACGGTTAGGCGTCAAGGTCTAGAAACATCAAGAGGAATTGTGGATCGCCGGTGACCAAGTATGTGAAGGTTTGGAAGTCGCGCTGAAGACTTACCACAGTGATTGGGCGAGTCTGCGTGACCTTAGTTCAAGGAGAATCTGGTGAGGACTTGGTGTCTGAGCTGCGTGCTTTCGGTGTTGGGTGTCCGGGACTGTGTGTCCTCGAGTTTAAATACTCGGCCGCTCAACCCAGACGTACAAGCGAGACAGCAGTTGGAACTGGTCTACAAATCATTGTCTTCACCAACCTAACTGGTTCTATTTCCTCAACCCTTTCATTTCCTCATTCTGTGTTGAGTGTTTGTTCATATCTGTGTTTGAAGACTTTGGTGAAGACTTTCTCAATTTCCTCAGTTCAATTTCTTGATCTGTTTGTCTTCATCTTGTGTTATCCTGTGATTCGCTTTACGTACTCTGTGATTGTCTTCATTTCATCATGATGACAATGCTTGTAATCTGTTATGCTTACTTACGAGTACTTATTCGCTGCAAGTAGTTCTTAGCTAAGGAATTTCCTCACGGCAAATTCCTCGATGAAGAATTCATAAAATCGCCTATTCACCCCCCTCTAGTCGATATACTTGCACTTTCAATTGGTATCGAGCAAGGTACTCCCTTGTTACGTGTGATTTTAGTTTAACCACAGGTTTTAGTTATATGGCCCGCAGGTATGATCAAGGTCTCGGCGGGGTGTCCTACCTTGATGGGACGGACTACCCCTCTTTGGAAGAACAAAATCGAATGCATCTTGAAGCAATTGACAACGATCTACGGTATGTTGTGACAAAAGGTGTTTCCTCAGTCACACCTCTCTACGAATGATCTTGATGTGAAGAGATTCAAGCAACTCGATTCTCAAGCGAAGAATATCATATGTAGCCATCGAGCAAAGGTCAATATGGAAGAGTGAGTGCTTTGGAATCCAAACTCATACAGGGACAGGCTGTCCAAAGTAAATGAAGGTGTCTCAACTCAGCGTGACTCTCGAGTTGATGTTCTTGGAATCTCTTCAACGCTTCAAAAGACTCGACAGCGAAAATGTTCAACAAACCTTGATCGCCTCATGACATCTCAAATGAGCTTCAAGCCTTTGGGTGCCCTTGACATCACCGACCATGAGGTGGTGAAGAAATTACTAAGATCGCGATTCCTCATTTGATACTCAGCGCGATGATACAAACGAGCTGACTACAAGTCTCTTGATCCTGCTGATATCCTCGAAGGCTAAATACTCACGAGTTCGACTTGCTGAAAAGAGATCTCTATGGTTACGGCTATGGAAAAACCGTGCCACGAAGGCCAAGGCTGTGTCGAATCGAGAGTGAAGACTACGGTAGTAGCCTTGGAGATCTGAAGAATTTGGCGAGGAGCTAGCACTTTGCTCGTGAAGAAATTCAGAAATTCTCAAGGCGTGGTCGCTTTGGAAAATCCTCAAAGCGGTGATTCCTCATCTAGTGACTATAAGAAGACTTTGTCACAAATGCAAGAAACCTGGTCACTATATCCAAGATTGTCCTCGATGGGAAAAGGAATTAAAGAAGAAGAAACACAAGGATTACAGTTACGATGGCGTGAAGAAGAAGAAGAAATCATCAAAATCTTCATCATCAAAATCCTCAAAACCTTCTTCTCACAAGAAGAGCAGCTCCAAAAAGGCTCGGGCATTCATTGGCAGGAAATGGACTCTGAAGCTGAATCGAGGAAAATGAGGAAGAGGAGGATGCAGAAGAATCCGAATCTGGTGTGGCTAGTCGGCTCTTGCTACGCTTTTGTTAGCAAGTCCATCTTCAACTCTGAAAAGCTGACTCGCCAACAAGCACGATGAGGAAAATGATGACTCGCTCCCACCTATTGCTTCATGGCAAAAGGTGCCAAGGTACTCAATTTCACCTCCTCTGAATCTAGTGAAAATGAATCGATGAGGATCTCAAGCCCAGCTACTCTAAACTTGCTAAGATTGCTATAAAACAACAAAGGGCTTTTGAAAGGTTCAAAACATGCTAGATAAGAGTGATGATATGTTAGGTGAAGAAATGGATCGCACTCAAGCCTACATTGAAAATCTTGAGAGACTTGGTCTAGGCTTGACAGCCTTCAAGGTCATCATAACACTCTCTTATCGATCATGAAACTTTCTTATGAATTTCTTCAAAAGCAAGATCTTGAGAAGCTAAAGCGAGTTATGAAGATCTTGAAGGGCGCGATTCATTACTTGCTCAACAAATCAGCGCTTCTCAAGAAGAATTTGTTCCTCCATGCTTAAAGTGCATTGAGCGTGAATCGCTAATTCTTCACTGAATGTTCAAATGCTTCAACTGTTACAAATTCTTCACCTGCCTCTGCTATCACTAATTCCTCATCGAGGACATTGCTAGTATCCTTGACGATGCAGGGGTGAAGGAATTGTACATGACGGGCATGTACAAAAGCCTCAAAGGCATCAGACTCTTTGTGATGTGCTTAAAAGCAGATCCTCAACAGGAACCCTAGGAAGAGGTATTGCCTTTGAGAGGAAACTCAATCTTGATGGAACATCTTGGAAGCTGGCGGTATCCCAAAACCTCATGGGTTGCTGCAAAGGGACCTCAGTTGATCCATCTACCTTATCTGGTTTACATGTGAATTTCCTCATTCTTGATGAGTCATTTGACTCAAACTATAAACTGTTCAAAAATCAGAATGGTGAAGTATTTGCTAGATATGTTGGCACTAAGCTGCGAGAGCGGTTCCCCTATGAAGAAAATCTGGGTTCCCAAGAAGTGCCTTGAAAGTCTTGGTGAATGTCCTCATGACACCACGGTGAAGAATAGGAACCCCAGATCAAATTCTTCATATGGACCAAATTCTTCATATGGATCCAAGTCCTCATACGGACCAAATTCCTCACGTGGATCAAATTCCTCAAAGGATCAAAGTCCTCATATGATTATCATCGTGCTAACAACTCATTTGTGAGGGTAGAGCTAAGGGCTATGAATATGTGCATTATTCTTCAAACCAATATGTTCATAAGTCCTCGAAGAATTTCTCCTTATTCATATGCTTACCTAACCCCTCTTATGTGAAGCGAAATGGTTTGGCCTCTATGCCACCATTCTCATATGGTGCTCATGAGAATGATGAACTCTTTGCCACCTTGAGATGTGGGTGGTGAAGAAAAGAACTAATCTCTTCTGCGGGGTCAGGTCTCGGGCGTGCCTTAGCGTCTGAAGAATTTCTTTGAGGCCGACAAAATTGCACGAAAGGGCCAGAGCTAATCATGATGAAATGAACTTTCATTTCACGTCCTCATCTTGCTTATCTGAATCTTGGTGATGAAATTCATCGATGAACTTGATATCATATTCTTCAGCGATGAAGTATATGAGATCGTAAGTTATACTAATTCATCTGCGGGATGATCAACCCAAAACCCTTTGAGTGGGTTCTCGATAGTGGATGTACAAATCACATAGTTGGTGACAAGAATCTATTGATGGATGCTCCTTATCACCGTCACATCTGAAGCATATCATCTTTCTTGACAAAGGCAAAAGTCAGGTATTGGGACTTGGTAAGGTTGCTATCTCTAAGGACATGCACATGGACAAAGTCATGCTTGTTGAGTCTTTAGGATATAACCTCATGTCGATCTCAATGCTTTGTGATCTTGATATGGTTGTTATCTTTGGCAAATATCGTTGTGTTGTGATTATGGAAGTGACAATTCCAAAGTCTTGAAGGCTTTAGGAGAGGAGACTTGTATATTGTTGACTTCTCTACAGGACCACAACCAGCCGTGTGCCTACTTGCAAAAGCTTGAAGGCTGGCTATGGCATCGGCGACTTGGTCGCATGAGCATGAGGAATTTACTGCGCTTGCGAAGAAGAAGCATGTCATTGGCATTGAGAATGTCAAATTCCTCAAGGATCACTTATCTGAACTGTGAAGCTGGAAAAATGACCAAGGCCAAGCATCCAGTGAAGACTATCATGACCACTACTCGTCCTTGAATTGCTTCACATGGACCTCTTTGGTCCCAATCATTATTCAGGTGTCGTTAATGAAGCATCACTATATGGCTTTGTTATTGTTGATGATTACTCTCGTTACACATGGGTACACATTGTTACTTACAAAAATCAAGTGCAGGAAATCTTCAAGCGATTTTCCTCGAGGCTTCAACTAACTTTGGTGTGAAGATCAAGCACATCGGGAGTGACAATGGGCCTGAGTTCAAAATTCGGTCTTGATGACTATCTTGATGAACTTGGTATTACTCATGAGTTATCTGCTCCTATACTCCTCGGCAAAATGGGCGTCGTGGGCGCAAGAACAGAACTCTTGTTGAGATGGCTCGCACTATGCTTGATGAATACAAAGCGCCTAGTCGTTTACGGATTGAAGCAATTGACCTGCGTGCCACATCATCAACAGTATATCTTCTAAATTCTTCAAAAGACTGCCTATGAACTCCTCACTGACAAGAAACCTAATGTAAGTTATTTCAAAGTCTTGATTGCTAAATGCTGGATTAGAGATCCTCACCACAACTCTAAATTTGCAGAAAGCACATGAAGGTTTATGCTTGGTTACGGAAAGGACTACGCACACCTCTGAGTCTTCAACATCACACTTCACAAGATTGTTGACCTTTGTAGATGTGCGATTCGATGAAACTAATGGCTGCAAAGAGAGCACCTACCTACATGTTAGGCGAACCAGCACGAGGATTCTATCAGGTTCAAAGGCAGCGAGGATGTCATTCCTCTGAAGAAACTGCTGAAGAATTCATTCTGTCTGTGAAGAGCGTCGGTGATGCACTGAAGATAATCTTTGAAGAAAATGGTCTTTGAGGAAAATGATCAAATTCCTCGAAGACAACCAGCTCATCCTCGCGTTGCAAAGAAGTGCAAGTGGAAAGATCATCGATGACATTAAAGCGCGAGGTCCTCTCACTCGCTCAAAAGCTTCACATTTATCTAACTTTTGTGGGCACTATGCTTTTGTCTCTATCCAGAGCCCACTAAGGTAGATGAAGCATTTCTGGGCGGAGTGGATTCAGGCCATGCAAGAAGAATTACATCGATTCGAGCTCAACAACGTGTAGGAACTGGTCAAGCGTCAGATCCTCGCAAGCATAATATCATTGGCACAAAGTGGATCTATCGCAACAAGCAAGATGAAAATGGTCTTGTGGTGAGGAATAAAACACGACTAGTAGCTCAAGGCTACCTTGAGTTGAAGGAATTGATTTCGATGAAACTTTTGCACTGTTGCTAGACTTGAGTCTATTAGCATATTACTAGCCTATGCTAACCATCACAATATCACTTTATATCAAATGGATGTGAAAAGTGCATTCCTCAATGGTAAGCTTGAGGAAGAAGTATATGTTGCTCAACCCCGGTTTTGAAGATCAAAGAATCGACAAAGTCTTGAGACTAAATAAGGCCCTCTATGGCCTCAAGCAAGCCCCTCGGGCGTGGTATGATACATTGAAGGAATTCTTCGTGAAGAATGGCTTCACACCAGTTCACTCGATCCTACTCTCTTTACTAAATCTTATGATGGTGAACTGTTTGTGTGCCAAATATATGTTGATGATATTATCTTTGGCTGTCTTGACCAACGTTATAGTGATGAATTTGCCTATATGATGAGTGAAGAATATCAAATGTCTATGATGGGAGAGTTGAAATTCTTCTTAGGTCTTCAAATTAATCAACAACACAATGGCATATTCATATCTCAGGAGAAATACCTCAAAGATGTCACGAAGAAATTGGCATGCAAGATTGCAAAGGTGTCAAAATTCCTATGCCCACAAATGGCCATCTATGCCTTGATGAAAATGGTATTGACTTGATCACAAGGTATACCGCTCCATGATTGGTTCTTTATTGTACTTATGTGCATCTAGGCCAGATATAATGCTTAGTGTTTGCATGTGTGCCCGATTTCAAGCTACACGAAGGAATCACACCATAAAATTGTGAAGCATATTCTTGATATCTAGCTCACACACCAACACTAGGATTATGGTACCCCAAAGGCTCTACTTTTGATCTCATTGGATATTCGACTTCGACTATCTGGTGATCGTGTGGACATAAGTCAACATCTCGGTACTTGTCATTTCCTCGGACGATCTTTGGTGCATTGGTCCTCGAAGAAAGCAGGCTGCGTATCCTTTGTCCCTTCTTGCGGAAGCTGAATACATTCTGCTGGCTCGTGTTGTGCTCAATTACTATGGATGAAACAAACCCTCAAGGACTCTGGCATCAACGTGAAGAATGTGCCTCTCTATTGTGACAATGAGAGTGCCATCAAGATTGCTCACAACCCAGTTCAGCACTCGAAGACAAAGCACATTCAAATTCGTCATCATTTTCTTCGTGATCATGTGTTGAAGGCGACATCTCCATCGAGCACGTGAAGTGAAGAACAGCTAGCTGATATCTTCACTAAGCCCTTGGATGAGAAGAGATTTAGCAAGTTGCGGTGTGAGCTAAATATCTTAGAATCTTGAATGTTCTTTGAAAAGGACACACATCCTAACACTTATGCAAAATTGATGACTTAGATGTGCAACACATGAAGAAAGCGTTTTCTTCAATCAATGAAGAATAACACTCTAAGTGTGAAGAAATTAATGAAGAATTTGATTCTCAGAACCCTCGACAATTATGCGCGGTGTCTGCAAATCATCATTCTTATCTGATGGGTCACGCCACCACCAAAGTTGAAAATCTTCAATTTGAGTTTTCCTCAGTTTTGAAATTCTTGATTTTCAAATTCTTCAACTTTGCAAAATCTTCACTATTTTAGTCGTCTTTCTTCATTGGCTATATATATATATATATATATATATATATATATATATATATATATATATATATATATATATATATATATATATATATATATATATATATATATATATATATATATATATATATATATATATATATATATATATATATATATATATATATATATATATATATATATATATATATATATATATATATATATATATATATGTCCTCTACAGCATTCACTTATGGCTATTTCTTCAAGTCGCTTTTTCTTCTAAGTGAATGTGATGGGACCCTTCCCCTCTATGCTACTACTCAACCCAATCCATTCACAAATTCTTCATGTGTGTTCTATTTTGAAACTTCGTTCAAAATCTTCTTTGTCATCTGACAGCTGAAGAAATTACGAGCGAAACTTTAAAACTGATCTTATCCAAACTTTGGTTTTGCCGCTCAAACCGTTCCGCATCCCACGATGCATTATTTATTCACCCGACGATACCACGATCTCCACTACCGATGCGTGGGTGACACATGTCGTGAGAAGGAAATGATCAGGGCATGTTAGTCCCTAAATCTTGGGCGATCCGTTTTTCACAGCGTCTATAAATACCCTCTCCCTTCCTCACTCTTTTACTCCTACTCGACCTCTCTCCCGCCCGAGCTCCTCAAACCCTAAGCGCCGCCCGCTACTCCATCGTCGCCGGGTGAGGAAAAGCTTCCTGCCTTGACCTCGTCGCCCGGCGTACTCGCGCCCGACCAAAATCTTCACTCGCCCGTCGCCGTGGCTGATTTCCTCTGCCAAGTTAGGCGTGGAAGATCTGAGCAGACGAACTTCCCAACTGTTCTTCTCGAGTTAAGTCGTGTTCTTCACTTGCGTAAATTAAAAGTTACTTTTATTACTCGCTTTGATTCTCAAATCTTCTTCAAATTCTTCAAAGGTGTTTATTCTTCAAATCCTCACATATGAACACCTCAAATCTCTTGATTCGTTTCTCTAAGCAATGATTTTCTTCAAGATTCCTCAATTGTGTGGATCCTCGATCTATACAACTCTGGAACCTAAGACAAAAGAGCGCTTAGAGAAATTCTTCAAAACTCATCTGGTCAAAATCCTCAAAACTTGTTCTTTTTGAAAAACTTTAGAGAAGCATATGACCTCTCCAAATTCCTCGCACCTATACTCTATTCACAGGTACAAATGTCGCTCTGCTGAATCCCTAGGTTCTCATCAACTTAACTCATTTGCAGCGTTCCTCGAAGAAAAACTACATACTTCTTGAAAACTCAATTGTTCAATTTCCTCAATGAAGAAAATGGCGCAGGCGGTGAAGCCTTGAAGGGAGGAAAAGAAACACGAGGTTATGACTGCTTTTGAAATCCACGAGGAAATATATGCTGACTACTATACGGATGAAGAAAGCAAAAATCAACATGAAGTGCGTATTGAGAAGATTGAGCGGAGATGAGCACGGGAATGGAAGGAATACAGATATGTAACTCCTAAGTACATGAAGAAATTAAGCTCTAAATCCTCCATGCCCAAGAGCTCCTTTTTTGGCCTAATAGCTGATCCCACAAGCATCAAGCGAGGTGAGGACTTTCATGATGAATGGGCTAAGCGCCAAGCAAAATTGGCAAAACAAGCAAGGAGGCAGTGAAGAAATTCAATGAGGATTACGCAGCTACTCTTGCCTTGAGGTCTTGGTCAAACCGAGGAAATCTATGCAAAAGAAGCCTGCTCATAAGCCAAGTGCTTCATCATCTGCCCTCACGGCCAAGTTCCTCAGCAGCACCCTCAAGCAAATTCCTCACTTTGCTGCTACTCACCAAAGTCCTCAACAGCTCCGTCAAAACCTTGAGTTCCTGTGCACCTAGCTACATGTCAAAGGACTGCTGGTTTCTCAATTGCCTCGAGCATTTACTGAAGTTCTCCATTGCTCCCATTTCTTCATCTGGACCGACTCAGTGAAGACCAAAGCAACAGCTGGGCGAGGTCCTCGGCCTAGCCAAGGAAGAAACAAGTTGTATTTCATGTACCATCGATGATGAGGCATCGATGATGAAGAACTTGCGAAATCATCGAGACCGTCAAGTAAGGGCGCTAGAGCCAAAGGTACATCTTGCCCTGCTATTGGATCGAAGAAAGTCCTCGACTTTATTGATCTACGGCACAATGATCCCAATACCCCTACGCATGATCTTCATCGACACACTGGTCAAAGTCATGCGCCGACTCACTTCATCGCTGAAGAAAATGGAAGTTTGAGAAGGCAAGGGAAATCAAAAAGGCTCAATGAGGAAGAGAAGTTCACGAAGAAAAGCGTTGTCAAGATGACACGAGGAGCTTCTCCAAGTTCAAACTGAAATTCAAGACCTCGGCAAAAACTTGATATTCACTATGCTGATTGGCAAGGAGTAAAGACCAGATTAAATCAACTTTGACGAAGAAATTCTAAGTGTTGCTGCCCGATTGCAACATGAAATTCCTCAAGGTGGAGCCTCGGCTCAGCCCTCTTGAAGAAAATACTGACACCAGTGTCATTCAGACTCTTTGAAGAAAATGCTGATTCAGGGCTGATGATCCCATCCCGGCCATTGAAGAAGCTGCGGAGCACCCACTAGTAGTGCGCTGAAGAAATTACTCAAGGCAGAGCTGCATCGATTGCTCTGAAGAAGCGCACCAAATTCCTCGGCTCCTCCTGCAACTCAACTCCAATTCTTCCATCGCCCGATGTGAAGAAAACCAAGAACTCTGAGAGCAAGCTGCTTTGTGAAGAAAGGAAAGCATGTCAGTGCGTCGAGATTCTTGACTCGAAGAAAATAAAGCCAATGACCAGCTCATTTGAAAACCCAATTGATGTTGTTCCAATTTCCTCCATACCATCAAAGGAAGTTGTTCCTTTTGGAGAAGACTATGAGATCCCAATCGGATCCGATGAAGAACATCGATCTGCTTGCTTCGTCGAACAAGTGATGAAGAAATTGAAGTGGATGCAATCCCTTCAACCCGATTATTTCCTCATCGGACTATGAAATTCCTCGGAGGTGGTCTTGAGAAAATGAAAATGAAGATGTGGATATTGGATGCACCACTCGGTGATAAATGATGACTTTTGGGAAAGTCAGCATCCCAATACTCCTCTCTTCACCCGCTCCAACAAGTTCCTCACTCCCTGCTGCAAACAGTCCAAATGGACTCTGAAGAAAATCAACCCACTGGTTACATGCATGAAGAAATTCCAGCCACTAGTCTTTGATGAAGCTGCTGCTCTTGCTAATCCTCGGTACACACTGTTGAGGAACAAGAAATTCCTCGGCTGAAGAACCTGAACTTACGATTCTGAGGTGGTGATGCAACTCATGACACCCCTCTGCCCAAGCAAAGAATCCGTTCTCAAGCAAGCAAAAGTTCAAGGCTGAAGATTTCTTTGCGAGCACGTTCTTCTTGAATATAATCCATATGATTACTGCTCGAATTAGGAAGAAGCGCGTTTACGGACTGCCAGCCAAGCCAACTTCTATTCCTCGGTGCTTTTCAACAAGGACAAAATCTTGATCATGCTCATATTCCTCATGTGGATATGGAGTCATTGCGAACTTTGAGCCGATCCTCGGTGTTCTTCACGGCAGGGACTTCTAAACTTCTGCTTGATATTTGTGGTTGGAATGAAGAGCTAATTCTTGAGTTTATGCAACCTGCACATCTCGGAGCTGAAGGCGTGAACTCATGGGTCTTAGATTGGATGACCAAAAATACTCACTACAAGGCACCGACAAGTGAATTGCCGTGCCTTACCACTCGATCCTCCAGCTTGATGGTGCCGCGTCGTATCTACAGCGAAAAGAACTTTCAAATCACTATATGCAAGTCTTGATGAAGCCTTTGAAGCCAAGGCAGGCCCCAAGAACCAAATTCCTCGTCAAGGAATTATTATATGTGCCTCGGACAGTCTATCGGATTCAGCGAAGACTATGAGTCCTATCAAAGCCACGACTTCGAGCGATGAAGAAGTCGTTGGCATCATGAAGAATATGCTTTTCAACATCATCCATGGCGTTCCGTAAACTTCCATGATTTCTTCATGAGGACTCGGCAAACATTGCTATGTCACCTTTTGAGCTGAAGCCTTATGCCTTGGATTATGAGACTCATCAGGTCAAGGTCTTCACTCAATTACAAAGCGATACTTTGAACCACTGCAGCTACTTGCCCCGATTGAAGTCCTCAAGCGGACATTTACCTCGGTGATGACAAGGGCAAGGCCCTTTGCTATGATCGATGAAGGCATTAGTCCATTGGATGGACAGTTTTAAAAGCAGCATCCTACTCCACCAATGATGACTACTGCCACACATGACTCGGCCGCAAATACCTCGATCAAGCAAAGTCCTCAAGCTCGCACCCGGGGTGATGGTGATCGTGAGTTACTCCTCGGTCTTCATCGGAAGGTTGATCGTAATCATAAGTGGGTCAAGCGTCAGTTTGGTACTCTTCTTTACAACATGACCTCCACACACAATGCGGTGAACAAAAACCACTACTACCTTCCATGAAACCTTCAAGCGTGCACTGGGCTGTTCTTTCACATGTCTACAATGAAGAAGAAGCGGATTTCAATGGGACTCAAGGAAGAATTTGACTAGATACGCACCTCCTCGAAGAAATTCAAGAAGGTCAAAGTTCCTTCCTTGGTGGCCAGCTCCTATTCTTCATCTCGCGACAGCGATGAAAATGAAGATTTGGAAGACACTGCGGCTGGTCCTACTTCAACAAACAACCCCAACAATCTTTGGCTCCGTCTTCAACTTGAAATTCTTCAAGGCGTTAGTCCTCGGTTCGATCCTTTTGGTCATTTGATGACAAAGGGAGAAATTTGAGTTAGTCTTCAAGCGGGTCTAGTTTTTGTCTATATACGATATTTTATTAAGTTACAACTCTCGTTCTTGAAAACCTTTTGTTGGATCGAGTTGTAATCTTAAACCCGATGGTGCTTTGATACTTTTGATGCATTATGCTCTTGCTCTATGCTCTGATTATAGTAGTTATGCTCTGATTCTCGTGAGCTCTTTGAAAATCTTCATAGCAAATCGATTTGGGCTCACGATACTCTTGATGCGTTACATTGCATAACATCAAGCACCATATTTCATCATGCATTTCAAATTCTTCATATTATATGTTAAATCGTGTATGAATTACAAGATATAGGGGAGATCTCCATGATTCAATTCTTCAAATGTGCATTGCCTCAAAAGCAAATTCCTCACTATGCACATCTTGGGGAGTTCTTCTATATCTTGCAATCAAATTCCTCATTATCGAGTATGTTACACTTCATATGTTTATCCCGTTGAAAACTTAACCTATGTTGTCATCAATCACCAAAAGGGGAGATTGTAAGTGCATCTAGTGCCCTTAGTGATTTTGGTGTATTGAAGACTTATAGGTTAAGTAACTAATCTTGTTTGTGAGTGTACACATGTCTATAAGTCTATGAGGAGTTTGATATTCTGGAGAAAATCGACCCTAAAATGAAGTTCTTCAAGCTGAAGACTTTGATATACGAAGACTTTACGAAGACTTTGAAAGTGAAGAAATTGGTGTGACCTTGAAGACTTGGTATTCATTTGAGGAACATGAAGCGTGAAGACTTTTGTTTTGTAGTTTCATTTTCTCTTTCTTGAGTCATAGGAAACACCGTCTTTGTTAAAGAAATTGAGAAATACTAAGGAAAAATTTCCATGTGATGCTCAACTCAAAATCCTACACCTACCAATCCCTTGAGTGAAGCTTTTGGAAATCTCATACAGATTCGAGTCAATTTCTTGATGATAGAGGCAGAAGCTCTTCAATTATTTGAGAATTTATTCTGACGGAGGAGTTAGGAATTAGCCGATCTGAATTGCCTACAGTGAGAACATGATAGCCACGAGGAATTTGATATTCAAATTTCCGACCGTTCTTTGTCTTCTTGGCATGACTGTCCCAAATATCTTATCCACCTAACGGTCATATCATTGAAGGGCATTTATGTCTTATCATGTCGGGCTGCTCCTAGGCTATAAATAGCCGCCCCTACAACCACTAGCTGGTTGGT
>JAHIAM010019322.1:0-20230 GCA_021605205.1 Aegilops longissima
CCGACCCGTCTCTCCATGTCGTTGATCTTATGACTTATGTCTTCATTCACACACACATCCCGTATACATGTATACCTCTCACACATGCCGTTCAAGGTCTCTATGTCTCCATCGTATTAATTACCCTCAATCCTAACATACATCGAATCGTTCTCCTCTTTTGTGCACATAACTTCCGCTGGATGGGCAAAACACACACTCACACTTAACAATCTCCTTCTAGCTACCCCCAGTGCCTCTAACTCTTCCCTATATCCCGAAACCAATAAGACCATCCCTTTGTTTAATTCCTGCCTACATGCACCATCAATATATAGTAGTCTTCCTCGGTGTCTCTCGAACAAACACGTTCTCTCAATGTCGACTCCTCTCACGCATGCACCTTCTCTTCCTCTCTCTGGAATTTTCTCTCTCCCCCATCGTTGGTGGCCTCTGCCATACATCACCTCTCTATGATGAAGCCATGCACTTAAATTACATCGCCATAGAGGACCCACACACACACACACACACACACACACACACACACACACCACATGCCGCCACCCCGCCCCCACACACTAAGACTCCATCTCTCTCTCTCTCTCTCTCACACACACACAAACACACACACTAGCACCCTCCTCCCCACACACAACACACACACACACGCACCCCTCCTCCCCACACACTTAGACTCCATCTCTCTCTCTCTCTCTCTCTCTCTCCACACACACACACCACACACACTAAGACTCCATCTCACACACACATGCTCTAGGGAGCATTTGTTCCTACCCCTTCATCCAACCTTACAGTATGATAAACAATCACCTTTATTTACTTGCATAACATGGACAGATTCCACTTTACTTTAGTACTAGTCAGCAAACTTATCATCTGTCCCTTATAAAAAAAGCAGTTGGCGATGATGGTGTGCACCATCTTATGTCTGGTATGATCTATATCGGGATAGAAAGCAAACTATGATAATTTTACAAAGATACCACCTCTCTCACATCATTATCTCCCAAACCTCATTGCTCAGCAATTAAAAAGGAATAATCTCGGAACAATCTAGCATGCATGGTGGCATTGCACTTCTGCGCAAATCCATCCCCATGCCTCCGCCCATTCGACCACCAGCCACCACCACGCTCCACTCCTCCTCGCCTTATCTCTCATCTTTCATTTTTCGATGACATTCTTGAGATACCAGTTTTCGATAAAATTCTCGAGATATCATTAGTTTTTACATGGGATTACTCCTGCATGGGCCAATCACAACAGGTGTTTTGTAAAGAATGCATATTGATGTTTACGTGCAATGCGAGAATCTTGCTTGTAATTATATAACACAAATCACGGTAGGAAGTGACATTTTTGACACAACCCGTTAACATGGCCCGTAAATCACGGCAGGAAGGAGAAGGAAGCGGGCTGTGGAGTAACGTTTTTACCACAATTTCTTAGGAAGCCGAGTGCAATAATTGAGTAGTTTTGCAAACTACCATTACTACTACACAAGCGGTTCAAAACCTATACTCCCTTGCCGGTAGCGCTTCCGCGTGAAAGCGGTCAGCGTCATACGGCGTCGTGCGCATTAATGCCCGGCGGGCGGAGGCGACCTCTCCTGGCGCCCGGCTTTGAAGTGGGCGACGGTAGAAGCGCCGCTTCCGGTGCGCATTTGTCCGTCGAGACTGGCCATAGGCCCTGTTTGGATCCATGGGTTAGAGTTAGTTTGAGCTAGTTGGGGCTCAAATAGCCCTAAAGTATCCAAGCATGAGGGTTTAAATTGGAGCAAGTTGCACGAACCCACAAAAAAACTATCCACCCAAGAGGTGCTAGCGGAGATAGTTCTCATTGGGACACTGAAAAATCACTTTTCTCTCTCCATGAAGTGCATTTATTGTCAATCTAACCTTCACCCAAACACCTCTTTGGCTACGATTAGTTCGGGTTAGTCATGAGTTAGTCTAACCTCTAGCTAAGTTAGAGTATCAAGCGGCAGTATAGGACATGCAAGTTGCTCAAAGCATACGAGCAAATTAAATGCGTGAAAGGATTTTTTCTTTTTGAAAGCGGGCGTGAAAGGAATTTTTTAGAATGCTCTTGGCATGTCGCTAACATGTGATAGTTAACCGACCTCAATAGGCGGCGAAGCCAGCCCGCCGCACTTTGATAGAGGCGAGGAGGAGAAGCGTACAGGTTGCTGGATTAGTAGAGATAGGTGTCACGAAGCCAAGAAATATGTTGATAGCGTGGGTTAGCCATGTACTAGTATGATGTAACTACCTTTGGGCTGCCGTGTTTTGTACTCTTCGTCCTTGTGGAGATGATTGGTTAATTTTATATCGCTGAATAATATTAAATATTATGAGTCGCGCTCCTACGAGGTTCCTTGCTCCTTCTCGGTCGTCCAAAATCTATTGTTCTTCCACTCTATTATTTTTCGTGAGCTTTGTTCATCCTTTTGCCAACCGGAGACATCTAGCATCAAGGTGCCGTGTTATGCAACGATCGTTCCATCTATATGAAGAACATGTGGGATGGAACTTCTGAGGCGGACATGTACCGAGGTGGGCGTCGAACCTGAGTAATGTGCGCAGTAAGTGAAGTAGAAAAGGCAAAATGGTATGAACATGCGTGGCATATAGTGTGTGTTTGGTTGTGTTCTCGTCTCAGCATAGTTGTTCCCTCTTCATGCATGCTCAACTCAACACCCCTCTTCATGCATGCTCTCTTCATGCATGCTTCTAGTGTATTTGTGCTAAACTAGTGTGGACTCATACCCTCCATACACTCTACCAAACACCCAAAACTAGGTAGAAGGGAACTCTTGGGCGGCATTTGTCTCTTACTACATACTACCACTAAATGTTTCGTCAATGCATGGTGATGTTATAGATACGTGCTAAGTACTCTACTACTACTATATTAGTTAGGCACATATTAACTTTTATATTTGTTTACGTGTATGCCCGAGACCTTCTAACTAGGCGTGTCTTTCTCTCAGTCGCACTTTGTATCGTTCATACCACTAAGTACTACTACTACGTGAGGTCTCCGACCAAGTGGAAAGTGGAGACGCTCTACCACGCTGTTTTTTCGGCTGGGCTCTACCACGCTGTTCATGTCCTCCTTTCGCATTGGTGTGACATCCAACACGTGCGTGTTTGGCACCCTTCGTCGTAAGTTGAAACGCTAGCATTCATCAGTAAAAAATAATTATAAATCAGCAATGATTATTTTTTGCGAACCAATCATCGATGATACTATACGTGGTTTCCTTGCTCCTCGATATCGGAAAGAATACCCGTTCGCCAACATGTGGGGCGTCGACCATCTGGTCCACTTGCCATGCACGCAGAACACCAAGGGAGAGTCACGCGAATCGTGGCGCCCCTTGATAACAATGACTAATGAGCTGTCAAATCACAGGCCCACTTCCCACTTTGAAGTTGCTCGGACGATGGAACCATCATGACTTCGTTGAATTCCGCTTCTTGAAGAAAACTCTTTGCCCGGCGTGCTGCTAGCTACAATATTTACTCCAGCAGAGGCCTCCTTTTGTTCATAGGATAGGAATATGAAAATCATAGGAAGTGAGATGACATGCATCTCAATTCCTATAGAAAGAGATGCCATTTGATGCATAGGATAGGAATGTTTCCATTTAGTCTAGGCTAATGTCTTGGTAATTTGCTCTAAAAACTACGTGGTAACTAGTAATCTTGGTACATAAGTACTCTCGAGACACACACTAACTACTACTAGTACTACTACTTCCACATCTTTGGCGAACGCGTCGTTCTCCTTCCCGGCTTTGTCGGCGACACTTGCTTGGATCTCCGGCGACCTCTTAGCAGCAGCGGCGTGCGTCCTTTTCTTTCTTCTTGGTGGGCCTCTTTTCTTGAGTGCTTTCTGAATTTTCCGCTCCCTACTGTGCGGCACGGCCTCTTGCTCTACCGCCCATTCGGCCTTGGCATCTTCAAATTCCTCCCACATAGTTGTGAGGTCGCGGCGATGAACCGACGCGGCGGATGCCGCCGCTTCCCTACCATTTTGTGTGCGTTCGTGGCGGCGAGGAACTTCGGCGATGGGATGCTCGCTGCCTTACCGTTAGTGTCTTGTGGCGGTGGCGGTATGAACGGCGCTTGGTGAGCTCGGGTGGGTGGTGGACAACCGTATAGTGCATTGGTTTGTCAGAGCTCAAGGATAGAGCGAAGCAAATTAGGATTCCCTTCAATCCTGGTCATTTATTACCGAGTAAATGCATTGGCGGTCATCGAACTTGTCTTGATAGCTCACTTTGATCATTGTATACGAGATATGGTGATTATCACGGTCCTTTGGCTCGGCGTATAATCCATTTGTATGGTTGACCAGTCAAACAATCGCATCGCCTCATCGGATCGTGTTCTTTATCTATCTGGGGGCCTACATGAATGGAGAAAAATCTTGTAAAAACCAAAATTATGTGTATGTGGGAATCAAACCATGGACTCGTCATACGCGCGCACCCTCGTTAATAAATGAAAATGAAATACTTAGCGTCGGACACTCGCTCATCTTGTCAAAGCATGCTAATGCATGCGTCGCCCTCTAAATCAAAGTCCTGCTCATGGCATAGCATAAGCGGTGAGCCCATCACTGGCCCGGCGTTGCACGACATTACTGTTTAGGCGTTTGATGGAGGCCCTACGCGAACCGAGCATGTATTCACTGGCTCAACACCGGTCATACTCGGACCGCCTTTCTCATGTATCGAAAAGGCTTTAGCCCGCTTTATATAAAACCTGATCAACCAGCCAAGTACAAACACACCCCACGACACCGCACACACCAAGGCGGGATACATAAGCGCTAGTCAGCAACACCACCCAACACTACAAAACAATCGGGGACCTCCACCGTGAACACGCCACCGCGAAGAAGATGAAGCCACATGAGCTCAAAGGCCTCCGGAAAATTCTGACGCTAAGGCCACCGCTGACCAGTGCAGTTTCCCCTGGGTGACACGATGACCGGTGAGAGCCGCGGCAGCGCCAAGAAGGTAGCGCTTCGCCGCGCCCGTCCGTCCAGGGATAGATCATGTTTTCACCCCGGCAAACACTCACATACCGAATGCCACACTTCACCATACGCCCTACGGCCATGGTCACAGGTAACACCAAGCCACAGCTCGCTTATGAGCACCTTTACCACCACCGGTAGCCACCACGTCCAAGACCACGACACCACCGCATCGAGACCGTCCTACCCCAACCAAAGAGACGAGTGGAAAGGTCGCTCCTTTACACCCGGGCCCCCCAGCCCGAGACCAAAAGGCGGCCCAAAAGGCCTCCATCACCCGTCTGTTGGGTGCAAGACAAGCTTCGGTCCTGCTGCCGGGTGCAGGCAGGCTTCGGTCCTGCTGTCGGGCGAGACGACTCGTTCTGCTTTGCCAAAGCGCGAGCGAGCTACGTCTACGTAACCACAGGCGCGAGATGAGCAATGGACCGGCCTGGGAGCAGTCCAGCCCTATGCCATAGCCGACTAGGAATAAGGTGAGGCCCCGCTCATGTATATCGTCCATCTGGCGACAATCTATAAAACAGCCTAAGCTAGAGAGGTACTATGGTAGTATGGTGCGAATTATGTACTATCGTGGCGACCGATCTTACTGCCACTGCACACGAAACCCCTTCCGCCGCTGGCGCGCTTCCGCTGAAAGCGGTCACCGTCTCTCGAGAATGTCAATGCCGCATTCACGGACTTAACTGCAGGTGCAATTGGTGTGTAGCGACATGCGGGCGAACGCCCGTTCGCCCCATGTCGATAACAAACGCATCTGCGATTAAGTCAGCTCAGCTGTCCCCATTCACGCCCGGCGAACCTACTCCGGCGCTGATTGTCCATCAAATGCGCGCGGCTCATTGCCATTACGCCGCTATATTAACGAGCCCCGGCTCCGCCATAGCCAAAGACCCACACTTCTCCTCCTCGGTCCCTTCCTACCTTCGGCACCGCTTCAACCATGGCCTCCTGGCGCTCGAAGCTCTCTTGGGCCGTCTTGTCGCGGGAGGCAGACGGGGACATCGGCGGCTCCGCTCGAGCGCGCTCAAAGCTCTCTTGACGTCTTCATGCGGGAGCAAAGCAGAGATCGCCGGCTAGCCAGCCGCCCTCCGCCATACGACCTGAAGTGCTGGCCCGTCTTGGCGCGCAGCCAGCTCGGAAGAGTAGTACTGGTAGGTCGCCACGCTCTGGTCCTAGGAAGGCCATCGCTCCTCCACTCGATCGGCGCCAAGCTTGGTGGGATAAAAATCGTGGCCGATTAGCGGCTTGATGGCGGCATGGAGGTGGAAATCTTCATAACCTTGTGCTCCGGAGGAGGTTATCGAGGCGGATAAGGAGGAGGCAAAAGCAATGGCTTGCTTTCTCGGGTTCATGGCGGACATGGTGGTCGGGGCCCGGCGATCGTTTAGATTAGGTTCTGATGGGTTTTAAGTACGGTTTGTCGAAATATGTAATGAATTTCATCCGGTTTATAGGAAAAGTTCTCGAAATGTAATGAATTTCATCCGGTCAATTTGAAATTTGCTTTGTTTGCATGAATTTCGTCCGTTAGTTCATATAGTTGTCGAAAGGTATGCGGGCAGCATCGGATGGCATCCATCGGTGTCCTCGGACAGATGCGGTGTAAATTTGTGGGCAAGCGCTGGAGATGCCTAACTATCATGCTATAATCGCTAACAATCCTCCATTATTTGGCGAGAACAGTTATCCCTCGATCAAAATCAGATCCATGATGTTTCGCACTCCTCCAGCGTAAAGAGTGTAAACTCTTGCTTACATAAAAATGGAGCAAGTGGGCCGGCCTTTGTAGCCCGTCATATCACTCGAACTAGCCCGCCTAACGGCGGAAAGCACCGCCCTCGTCATTTTGTTACGGATTTCTATCGATCGATCGCGCGAAAATGTTACGCCGCAAGTTCTAAAGGAAAAGCGGCACACTTACGACTTCGTCTGCGTCGCAACCCGCAGATCCGGCTCACCGCCGCTCACGGAGGACATACGTTGTCTTGCAATTTCAGCGACATGTGGGACCGTAATTGAATAAACCGTCGATAGCAAATCTAATCGCTCGTGAGCGTCGGCTGAGAAAGAGAAAGCAGGGGAGGAGAAGAGATCGCCCGCCCTTGGCCGCAGACTCCAAAAATATCTGGTGATAATGAGGTGGGCCATCTTTGGTCGGACCGCTTGGGACCGCTCTCACTACCGCCCCTCAAGAGCCTTGACTCCGCTGCATGCACATGCAAGTACTCCCTCCATTCCTAAATAATTGTCTTTCTAGAGATTTCAACAAATGACTACATCACGACAAAATGAGTGAATCTACAATTTAAAACATGTCTACATACATCCATTATGTTGTAGTCCATTGAGATGGCTAGAAAGACAAATATTTGGGAGCAGGAGGAGTAATCCCAGCTTATGTGGAGGAGAGAAGCATTGACAAAGTCAAGGAGTAGCAGTGGAGACAATAGCTTTCATAGAAAATAAACAATGAATACTCGTTGCTCGTCCTCTATATCGGAAGAATACTTTCATTCGCCGACATGTGGGGCGTCGACCATCTGGTCCACGCCATGCACAAAATTATCTGGTCTACCCGGTGTATCGCGGGCCCAACCTTTCCCATTGTAAGTTGTTGGACGAAGGAACCATCATGACTTCGTTGAATTCCGCTTCTTCAAGAAAACTTCTTTACATGCCATACTTGCTACCACATGACAGCGGGCGACTTTTATGTACGTCATATCCTTTGAAACCCACTAGGCCAAACTAGCCCCTAGGTCATCTATTTTGGAATGGAGAGAGTGCGTCTCTGGCTTTGATTTTGTGTTGCCGTTCTCGTACTTTTGCTACGATTTTCCTACCCTATGAACCAAATGAGGCCTGAATGTATATGGACTATTATGTCGATCGATCGCTAAGCCTACAATTTTAGGAGCTAGGGCTGTTGGTCGATCGGCGAGGATAAGTATAAGCGTACCACGAGCTCATCAGCCCCAACGTTTCTCTTGGTGAGTGTTTTGCAAGTACTATAGCTCGCATACGATGGCTAGCCTACTAACACCAGAATCATCAAACAAGCCTGCGATATGATAAACAGTTCAAAATTACATCTAAGCATGCCATATATTACATCAAAAGCTGGTGAGGATACATCATTTCCATAACTTCGGAGAGGTTGCATGATTCATCGCATGATTCACTATCAAACAAAAGTAGCAAGATCCGCCCACACAAGGCGGTGCACTAGCCTAAGATGGTTTGATAACGCGCATCGTTACGGTAATTAAACACGGGGCAATGCAAACTACCACGAAGGATTAAGCGCGACCAACTATTTCTTGTCATCGATCTCTGAGCAGCCAGCCACATACCCGGACAGCGGCATGGGAATCGATTTACAGGCGATGTCCCCAGGACGACCCGACATCGAATCGATCTGCGAGGCGATGTCCACAGGATGGACAGCGGCATCGGAATCGATCTCGGGGCGATGCCAGCAGGGGCCAGAGCACGACATCGGAATCATCAGGACAACCACGGCTCCTGCACAACCCTAACATATTACAAGCACATTGCAAATAATCAAAAAGCAAGCACATTGCAAATAATCAAAAACCACAACTATGGTAATAAGCCATTATTTTTTACCTTGTGCAGCTCACGAGGATCTCATCCCTCAGGAGCCATCTCCTCGTCCTCGATGGGGCCATCACCTTGCCGGGGAATCTGCTTCTCAACGGCGACTATCTCCTCAAACTCGGTCTTGAGCCTCACATAGGTGGTAATCGAGTTCTGGGGGTAGGCACGGTGGGGCCCTTGCTTGTTCTTCAACTTTCTTTGAGGGTTAGTCCGCCAACGTCCTCAACTCTTTGGCGATGCTTGTTTCTTGGAGTTCTTCGTCTCCATGGGTTGGCCCGCCAACATGGTCAACTCGTTGGTGGTGCTCGCTTCCTAGAATCTCTGTCTCCGTGGGTTGTCCATGCGGCAACTCTTTGCCTAGTGCTCGAGGATCCATCAATGAACTGACAAACAAAAAGCAATCGAAAGAAACCACAATCGCAATGAAAGCGGGAAAAGAATAGGATGTGAGAATGGTTGATTGCCATAAAAAAAGATTATTGGAATGAAAATATAGCAGCATAACTGATTCGCCCACCTTTCCTTCGTCGGTAGAGAAGAAAAATGGCAGAAGTGAGTAGCACAGGTGAGTTTTCTTCAAGAAAGGAAGAAAGGGCTTGAGCAGCGTTCAATGAAATGATGGTTGCTTCGTCCAGTCCAACTTGGAGCCACCTTACCTTCTCTGAAGGTGTGGGTTTTTGATATAATGGGTCATGGCCCACACAGGTGACAGGTGAGTCTCGACTGTAGCACCTCGCTGTGATTTGGTGGATGTACCGCGGGCGGATGCTTTGAAATGTCCGCATGTAGATAGGCGGCTAGTCATATAGGAGTGCTCAATATTGTGCACATGACCAAGCGGAGAGGAAAGCAGAGAGAACTACGTAATTAATGCATGAGTTTAATTAGGGTAGTTTTGTAAAAGTCTGAGATCTGATACATTCCTCAATCATAAAATGCCTTGGTTCATGAGATTTGAGATTTGAGCCCTATAAACCGGAAGGAGGAGTACTGCACACGGTGTAGTCTAGTCACTTGTTGAAATCTCTAGAAAGGCAAATACTCCTTTCCGGTTTGGTCTATACTACTCCCTCTCTAGAAAGTCATCTTCTGAAAACCAAATAGTCCCAAAACTTAAAGGCGGTGCATTAATTTCTACCTTGTTTCTTGTTTCTTGACATACGTATCAACCAATAAGAGATGAGAGGTGTGCATGCTTTTAATGACTTGCAATGGCTAGTTCATTGCATGGAATGCTATTAATTAACAAATAAACATTGGTGACCCCGAGGAGAAAGCGGTGCTAAGCGCGTGGACCTATCACGAGAATGAGTATCAACCAATGGATAATGGAGTTTAATTGTTAAACAATACTCCCTCGTTCCCAAATAATTGTCTTTCTAGCCATCTCAAATGGACTACAACATGCTGGATGTATGTAGACATGTTTAAAGTGTAGATTCATTCATTTTGCTCGTGTGTAGTCACTTGTTGAAATCTCGAGAAGACAATTATTTAGGACGGAGGAGTAGCAATTTTGTCTCATGCAAGGCAGCTAGTACTCCAAGGAACCGCTCCAGCGGCGTTCGCAGCTGCCACGTTCGGTTTGCGCTTGGCTCTTCGCCTCTTGAGAGGCGAACAATGATGTTACTCCTACTTCTACAATATCGAATCCTTGCTGCATGTCCGTCCACCTCGTGCGGGAGAGATAGCGTGTGGCAGCTTCTACTACTGCTCCTGCCTTTGCGTCTATGACAGTGGGCCCAACAGGTGGTTGGCCCCACCTGTCATGCAATAAAAGGAGTGCAGATTAAACACGGAGCTCGTCCATGAGGAGAGGCGTCGTAGTAATCAAATTTCTCGGTCTTATGCGAGTTGATGCGACACATCAAACCACTTGCACTTTCGATAAAAGTCTTTTACACATTTCAAATGGGCTGCTTAGTACTATGTAGGAGTAGACATATTACTGCCATTATGTAGTCACTTGTTGCAATCTCTAAAAGACTTATATTTGGAAGCGGAGGAGTACAACGCATGCATGCATGCCGTGACTTTCCTTTGATACTTGCATGTGTTGATTTGATGCACCTTGCCAAATTTTGACTATAAATTTAACTAACAAATTTTCATGCATGTCACAAAAAATTACAGGGCTGTTTGGATTGTGACTATGTTTGTCTTATGTTGCCACATTATTTTTCCCACACTTGCCACACTTGCCTACCTGAGTTGCTCAAATTGTTAGACACACTTTGGCTTGCCTAAGGAATCTTGCCACAATTTTGTGTCTATGACATGGGGTTCACTGCTAATAAAAAATTCTTGTCTTAGGTGTGGCTAATAAAAGACTTATATTTAGGAGCGGAGGGAGTAGAAAATATAAATAATAATGCATGTTAGGGCAACCCACGTTTCGCTAATTTTAGCCGTGGGCTTGTTCACAATTTTTACGAGGGTGGTTGTTCATTTAATGGAGGGACTTGTAGTACCAGACTTGAACGATACAAAGTGCGACCTGGCACACCGTAACACCACTTGGAACAAGCGGGTAGCTATCTCAAAAAACAATCAACAACTAAAAAAACCGCGACCTGGCATGTAGGAGTAGTACACAATTTTAAACGATTGTTTTGATGGAGTGAAAAAGGAAAACTACCCCACTACTTATATATAGGCGGAGCCTCCGCTTGCTTGCTAGGGCTGCTCTATTCACACACTCTCATCCTCTCGAGATCTAAACAAGATAGGGGTAGTAACTGTCTTTCTCCTTCAAAAACAACGGCTTTCTATCCTCACGCTGGTTCTGAGATCCGGACGTATCCCCTCCGCCCGGTGAAGGGAGGAGGGCAGCGTTTAAACCGTCGTCGACAGCGAGAGGAGACCACTTGCGGCCGCACGTTATCTCGGCGGCCGCGTAGGGAGTCCTCCGATCCTTCGTTGTTGCACGTGGGCGGATCCGGCCTCCGCCGCCCACCTATCCACATCCGACGACCTTGGTATATCTTCGTTCGAAACGCCTTAGCTCTACTTCCCCAGCTTGCTACGTTCGCTGCATGTGCATCATTTCTACCTCTCAGCCCCTCTCGTCGGATGGTCCAACGTCACCTATTTTTTCTTCTATTGTTAGAGGTAAAGCTACTTCATGGAGTGAATCTTGTACTCCTCGTCAAAAAAATACTTGTCATTGAAATAAAGTGGGGGTGGAATTTAGTATGTACATCGGACTTGGTACAAACAGGAAGGAAAGGGGATGAAAGTAGTGCTGAACTGGTCATCAACGGTCTCTTGGTGAAAAGGGAAATATAGGGGTAACGCTGTACACGTGGTATGACCAGGACTAGATTTGCTATCCACACATAGGAGTAGGTGGCTAGAGTGAACAAAAATGGGACCAACAGATATGTTTCTTGGATGTTTGTTTCTCGGGGCAACAAACTATGAATCACCACTTTATGCCCTGTTTACGTACATGGTGATGTCTTGCTGGTGCACTGCTTGTCCCATGCCCTTATACCAAATATTTAGGCTCGGTTCGGAATAAAGGGCAGAAAAAGAGGACGAATAGGAAAGGAATGTAGGTATAAAACTATGGAACAAGCGAACGGAGAAACTCTCAAGAGAATGTGTTGGATGGACTCTGAAATGTACAGATTTGTTTTTTAGAGTAGCATGCTTGGCGGTATGAGATGCTATTTGTTTATTCAGCTGCACAGTGACTACTCTTGTCCTCACCTCACGTACCACACATAGGTTGATTTTTTATTCAGACAAACAAAGCACATCAACTTTGTCTAGCATGGCAGCGGCGCTGCCAGCAACAACCTGTCTAACGCGTAGCATGGCGCCTCCGGCCCGGTGGAGCAGGCGTGGATGTTTCTAATCCGATGGAATCGGTACTACGGACCAGCTTTCTATGAAAAACTAATCACCTTTCCCGTGTTCCAATGGTTGGAAGGAAAGAATACCGTAAAATTGTGTTCCTCTGAAATCCTCACCAAACTGTGAACGAGCTTGCAGCCTTAGTTGTTCTTAATATAATGTCCTGGTAGAAATGAAGCCATGTCGGTGTCAAAACGGCCCGGATCTCGGGTAGGGGCTCCCGAACTGTGTGTCTAGGCGGATGGTAACAGGAGACAAGGGACATGATGTTTTACCCAGGTTGGGCCCTCTTGATGGAGAGCAAAACCCTCACGTCTGCTAGATTAATATTGATGATGTGTGTTACAAGATTGGATCTACCACGAGATCAAAGAGGCTAAACCCTAGAAGCTAGCCTATGGTATAATTGTTGTTTGTCCTCTGAACTAAAACCCTCCGGTTTATATAGACCGGGATAGGGTTAGGGTTACCAGTCGGTTACAATGGTAGGAGATCCACATATCCGTATCGCCAAGCTTGCCTTCACGCCAAAGAAAGTCCCATCCGGACACGGGGCGAAGTCTTCAATCTTGTATCTTCATAGTCTTGGAGTCCGGCCGATGATGATAGTTCAGCTATCTGGACACCCCCTAGTCCGGAACTCCCTCAGTAGCCCCTGAACCAGGCTTCAATGACGACGAGTCCGACCGCATGTTGTCTTCGACATTGCAAAGCGGGTTCTTCCTCGAATAATTCATAGAAGATTGTGAACACCGGGATAGTGTCGGCTCTGCAAAATAAATTCCACATACCACCGTAGAGAATAATATTACACAAGATCAATCTGGCGGCGTATTTTTGTGGCGTGGCGTCGCACCACTACCAAGCCTTCACTCAAATTGTTTTATTGTTCCACCTCAAGCGGCGTTTAGCGAGCGGTTTCATAGCACATCTTGTCAAGCGGATCGTGTTCCCCTTATTCCGGATTCCCATCAATACGGACGTGGGTAACCCAACCGTGCCATTGATTGTGGCGCTTGGGGGATAAGCGAGTTTTACCGGGCGGTGGGGACACATGTTTACATCCGCCCATATAAGGGGATAAAGATCCAACCCTTTTACTGCGCCTTCTTCCTCCTTGGCTTATCCATCTCCATGAACTCGAGCTCCAGCGCCCAAGTCCGCACTTCTCACCTCAACCTTCTCCAACTATGTCGGGCGGGGAGGCAAGTGGATGGCCTCCTCCGTCACGGAGGCGCAGATCGAAGCTGCCTGAGCCGGATACTTAACATAACAACATCGCGCATCCGGCTCCCCGGCCGAGAGCTCATTCCCAACCCAGGCCCCATGAGAGGTAGTATTTCTTCCCCATTTCCTCCGGACTGGGCTTTCCGCTTCATCCCTTTATGCAGGGGCTCATGTTCTCTCGGCCTGAATTTCCATGATCGGCCCCAAATTTCATCCTCAACGTCTCGGCGTTTATCGTGCGTGTCTGAGGCCTTCCTCTGCATCCAGCCCACTTGACTTGTGGCTCAAGACCTTGATGTCAAGCTGAAGGTTGTGAAGAGAGCAATAAGCGGAGTCTGGGGCGCCATGGTGGGCGAGGATGTCCCCGTTGCGTGGGCGGAGGCACTTTCGTGGAAACCATCAGGGGTGGCAATCGGGGTGGTTCTACATCACCGAGCGCGTGACCCTGATTGGGCAGCGGCCCCGAATTCAGATCTGGCATCCCCACGGCTCACCTCACGGAAAGAGTGGCGAATTTGAGAGGATTGGAGACTGACCGGACTCAAGCTGTATCCAGTGGTGGACAAGCTCAAGCTTGTCAGCGTAGTCGAGTCATGCTCATCAGCGGATTCTCCGATGCCGGTGGCAGGGGCTTTAATATGTGGGAGTTTGATCCGGCAGCACAGGACCTGGCGGGCTCTTGACACCGCGTGCGAAGATGTGCGGAAGGTGCTGTTCAAGGCGCGAAGCTCCGCATCCGCTCTGAATCATCGGATTCTGCTCGCATGATGTCCAGGTGGCGAGGTAAGTGATTTCACCACTTGTTTTCCATAGTTTGGCTCTATGCAGGATCTAAACTCCCTTTACCTTTGATAGGAATGGCTGGCGAAGGCGAGCGGATTACCTGTCGGCCCATTGCGGAAGGACAGCGGGCCCCCGCCCTACGCAGGGGCTGCTGGCTCCGGCACTGCGTGGTGCCGGAGAAGAAAGGCAAGAAGGCGGCCAGGGACTCGGAAGAGTTCCGTTTTCAAGTGCTATTGGATGATGAATCCGAGGCCGACTCCTCCACCAAGGTGAGGAGGAGAAGAAGAAAGCCTCTCCCGGTGAAGAGGAGAAAAAGGAAGGCCTCCCCAACAAGGGGAGGCAGAGGGTCAAGAAGGAAAAACTCTTCCTCGGACTGCTCCGTAGCGCCCGTGTGACAGCGAGAAGAATGGCATCAAGGGCCAAGCCCCTGGCGAGATCGTAAGTATCCGGACTCCCGAATAACTTCAAGGTTTTTCTCTTTAGCCACATAATGTCTTTCTAATACCGCATACAACCCTGCAGTCCGTCCAAGGATGATCTTCCCATTTAAGTCGGGGGTCCTTGGGTGCGTCGGATATGGATTCCCTTCCACTGCCTCCACCCCGTGCCGCAGACGATGCAGTGAGATCCCAGAAAGGACCCACCAGGAGGAGGAGGCCCGAAGGTGTCACGAGGACACCCTCCGGACTGCACGGACTCAGCCCGGAGGCCACGGTGGCTCCGAGTCCGTGGGCGACCCCTTCATAGGAAGGGCAAGACCCGTGGCGCCGGCTGCCTCCGTCAACCCGGAGAGTGCGGATAATTTGCTGGAGGCGCTCAGCAGCGCCTCCATCGAAGAACACCGCCTTGTTATGAGTGCGGTGATTGAAAAGTTCAGCTTCGCCAGGCGGGCTGACGAAGCTTTCTGCAGCCTTCTAACAGGCTTTGAGGTGAAGAATTTTAATATATGTAAATGGTACGCATAGGCGGTAGCCTGATGCTCGGTTCGGTGTTGAAAGAAAAGCGGATGAGGATCTTTAGAAAGATAAGCGCGGGAGTCATAAAAATATGTCAATATGGGATTGCGGGTTGTCTGCTGACCTCCGCCCTTAGCAGTCGGAGGTCAATACTGAAGGAAAACCTTGGCGGTCCGAGCAGGCTCGGCCATGCAAGAAGCAGCTCGAGGAAAAGAAGGTGAAGTAATACCTTATGAAATTGTACCTTCAGAAAAGGATTTGGGTGCAAGAAAAATGACAAGGATAACGTGGGTATTGCAGGGGCCACTAACAGGTGGCGACCACTGAAGGAAGCGGTGGCTGCTTGACGAGCATAATCTGACCGCGGGCGCCGAGCAAGAGAAGCGAGGAGGCCCGGGTGGCGGAGGTGCAGCAAGAGCTCGAGGATCTCGTGAAAAAACATGAGAGCTTGGGCGTGACTCGAACTTCGAGAGTCGAGCTTGCAGCAACTCTTGAGAGTGCCAAAGCCGCTAAGGCGAAGCCTACAAGGCCCTCGAGGAGGTTGAGGCGGTGAAGAAAATAGCAGCGGGTAAGGCATTTTCATGCAAATTAAGCATGTGAGTGTTAATTACCTGTTGCTTACCCGTTCGTAGCTCTCGAGGCGTTCAGATCTTCCTGCGGCGTGTCGATGCTGCCGCATTCTCCCGGGCGAGGAGGGGGCTCGGCGGAGAAGGTCTTACGGTCTCGATATCTTTGAGGCGGACAACAGTGCCCCTTAGCGACCAGCTAAAGCAGCTGGTCGAGCTCCACAAAGCGGCCGAACAGGCCATGAAGGACCTCATAGTTGGCTGTGGCCTAAGGAGGCCATGCACAGGGAGCTACTTGACTGGTGCGGCGGCTGATGGATGCGTGCCCGTGGGTTGAAGTGATCAAGCATTCGCTTGTATTGAGGGTGCCGTCGGGCCTTGCCAGCATAAAGGTGCCTTTGGGGCAAGATGGATGCCCGAAGCTTGTGACGGACCCGCCACGGAGGGCAAGGAGCATCATGCGCCCGAGATGTATTATAAGAGTGTGTTGAAGGCGCCCGCACTATTGCGGGTGAGTGCTCAAAGATGTAATATTTGAGTAGACTAGCATTTTGTCTATCTGTGCTGAAAACTTAGTATATCGCTAAGCAACACTTGTTAATTTAAAATATTACCTTGTGTGCGGCTGTTTATCAAATCTGAGAGATGGCAAATCGTCGGCTTCAGCCCCATGCCACGAGTGCTGGGGTGTTAGGGATAAACTTGGCGCTCTTGTTCCCATTTTGGGTCCATCTAGGGGCGCTCAACACAGCGAACAAGGCAACCGGACTTATAATGCTTGAACACTCTCACTTAGCCATAGAATTCTATAATTTTAAATTTGGTGAAGCCCCTAGTCTTAGGAAGGCGAATTTGGGCGCTATCACGCCTTGGCGGACGATATCCGGCTCCTCGCTCTAAGCGGCATAAGTCTTTAAGGACTGCATAAAAACCTCTCGAACAGCGACGGTCTCTCGCCTCATCATGGCGGTCAGTTTAGCTTTCTCCAGGCGTTAACCCAGCCGAACTGGGCGGAATCGCGATGGTTCTCCGGTGCTACTAGCTTAGCGATATAGAGGCGTAAGGTACCAAAACACGGGGCAGGCAAACCCAACTATTGACCCAAGACATGATTGAACCGATGCATATAGTGCTATAAGTTGAGGGTGCCGCACTTGTGAAAGTGTTAGGACTCATCATACCATAATCTGAGGAACATAAGCCCCTCGTGTATATTAGCCGTACCAAAGTGTGCGGATGCAACATGCCGTGAATGAACATATGTATGAAAAAAATGCAATTATAAGCAAAAAGGTGCTGCATTGTTTTATTCAATAAGTGCTGCTACGAATGCGAAACGATACAAATAGTCACGATAAGCAAGGTATGGAACTGTTAAACATGTCCCCCTCGGTAGGCTGCAGATTGGTGTATGAAAATGCTCGTAATGGAGACCACACTTTATATTCGTTGTAGCCTTTATCCTTCCTGGTTGTTGCATCGTGAGTTCTTGAGTCTGCTGCGGACGGGGCTTCGACAAGCGAGTCCTGTGGGTAAAAGTAAAAGGTAAAAAGAAAAAAAAAGGCGACACACTTGAGAGCCCCTGGTGTGGTTGAGCATGATGCAGGTTTATCGTGGTGGTGCCCCTCTCCCCATGCCATGGTATCTTGAGGCGTAATGGTGTCTGCGAAGGACCTGCTGGCGTTCGCGGGGAGGCTGGGGTTGGGGCGCACTGCTGGCGATGCTCGGGCGTGCCGGGTGGTCTTGTTGTAAGTTACTCGGCGGCGCTTGGTGTGTCCGGCAAGCTTAACGGCGGACTCGAGAATGCCTTAAGAGCTGCATTGCACTTCTACGCGAGCAGCTGTATGTTCCTCCGTGCGGAAGAGCGTTCGGTGTTTCCGTTGACCGTGATGACTCCTCGAGGGCTGGAATCTTGAGCTTGAGGTATGCGTGGTGCGGCACGCGTTGAACTTGCAAGCGCTGATGCGTCCAGAACAAGGCATGATAGCCGCTGCGGAGCGGGACTATGTGAAGATTAACTCCTCGCCCGGAAGTTATCCGGGGATCGAAGACCACTTCCGGTGTAATTGAGCACATACAATTGGCTTCTACACGGTATGGCGCCTTTAAAGGTCGTTTGGTAGGTTTAATCCTTGAGGGTCTATGCCCATTTCGCCTTGTATCACGGTAAAGCATGAGTTCAGGCTCTTGCCGCCGTCCATCGAGGACTCGGTTAGAGTGAAATCCATCGGCGATTGGGTCTAAGACCGGTCTGGCCGAATCCACCGTGGCGGATCTTGGTGGGGTGGTCCCTTTCGGTCAAAAGTGATCGGGCGGGAGGACCATGGATTGAACTTTAGAACAGCTGGCTCCATCGGCGTGAACATCCACGAGTGCGCTTCCACTCCCTTTTGGGTATGTGCGTTGCGTATATCCTGTTCACCGTCGCACCTATGGGGAAACCCTTACATCCTCTATTGTTGGCGGTTGGGTCTCAAATCCTCGTCATCGTCGCTATACAGCCTTGTCATCGTTTTCGGCAATTAACTTGCCTGCACAGCTTGAATACCCAACAGTCCTGTTGGTGTGGTTAACTGGCTTTTGAAGTGCGAATGTATACGCTGGCGGTCAAGTATTCGGTCCAAATTGGGCGGACCGGAGTAGTTCTTTTGAATGGCTTTTCCGGACGGGTTTAGAGCCTCTGAATCCGGCATTGACTGCGTATCCTCAATATTGTTGCCATTAATGCGGCGTTTGTTTTTATTCTGCAGTGACCTGCCATTTCGGTCCTTGAAGTCGGACTGCCAAAAATTTCTTTGAGGTTGTTGTTGCGTGCTAGCAGATTGTCCTCACCAGCGAAGCGGGTCATGAGTGATGTGAGGGCTGCCATGGATTTTGGCTTTTCTGTCCTAGGTGCGGGCAAGCCACTCATCCACGGATGTTATGCTTGAAGGCCCGCGAGGGCCTCCGCTCCCAGACGATCGGCGATTTGGTTTTCTTGGTTAGAACCGTGTCAATTGTCACGGCCGATTAAATCAGCTCTTGAATTATGTGGCTTAGGTCATCGGCGTGCGGTGGTAGCACATAAGTGCCACAGAAGTTATCGAGGAATCACGGCTTCGAGGTCCTCCCATCTCCCAATTGACTCTGGCGGCAAGCTGTTGAGCCAATGGGGCTGGTCCTTTAAGCTTGAGGGAGGTATTTGATGGCGTGAAGATGCGTCACCTTGGGCCATGTGGATGTGAAGGAGATAGTCTTGATCCAAACGCGGGGTGCATTGTGCCATCATAGGATTCAATATTAGCGGTTTAAACCCTTGAGGATTTGGCGATCCATTACTTGTACATGAAGCATAGTGGGTGTCTGGCGCCTGCATCTTTGGGCGATATCACGGCCAGACTCAAAACCCAGTGCATTTTGTCGGCCCGGCGGACTACTTGTGTCGTCACACGGCGGTTGTAAATCCGCGTGCATTCAGTGGGCACCGCGATCCATAGATCGATCTTGATTGTCTTGCCTTGTCCTCAATATATCTACGCGGGTCGGCGTTCCCCTTTGGCGTGTGATTTTTGAAGCGATCTTGGAGTGCGGTTCTAGTAGAAGGGCCTAGAGGCCTCTGCAGCCATGACCACGGGTGGTCGGTCAGCCGTATTGTCTCTTGGTGATGCGGGTTCGTAAGCCTCCTCCTCTGTCGGGAGCAGCTTGCGTTTAGGGTAACTTTGGAGGCGTTCCGAGCTCATGCTCTTGACGCGAGAGACTTGATCCATCAGCCGGCTAGCAGATCTGATCAGCTCAAAGCTGTTCTTTGCTTTTTTCTTGAGGCTGTTACGCGTGGCGTAAGCCTGCGTCTAAGCGCTCTTGTTGACGGGATCCTCGGGCCACAGCGAATTCATTGTCGTCGAGGCTTGCCGTCTTGGGAGGAAGGCATATAATCCTCTACCTCTTCTTCACGCCGCTCTCTCTTGAGGTGGCGTCTCCATCCTCTGCTGCTGGATCTTCTGGAGTGGATTGTCTTCGGCATTGTCCGGTGTATTATTATCTCCGGTGCGGAATCTTCATTCTTCTGTGGCCGGGATTTGGGCGGCGCTTGCGGCGCTTGGCGCAGGCTTCTTCTTGGAGGGGTCATCCTCCGTTGTTCCATCGCCGTTCCCATCTTTTGGGATGTCCACCATGTATATG
>JAHIAM010019324.1:0-17422 GCA_021605205.1 Aegilops longissima
GGGCTTGATCCTCGATGGATCGAGCAACAACCCGGCGGCGCCCGGCGCTGTCACTGTCAGGCATGACCTAACTTCTGCAGCGGGGCGGCACCTTGGAGGCCGCACCGGATCCGCTCCGACTCATAGTCCGGAACCGATCGCTCGAATCGAGGGCGGATGGCTGGACACCGCCTCGGAGCCCGCGAATTCCCTCTGGCGATGGGCGAACACTTACCTTGTCCCACGTAAAGCCCGCGGCTCCTAGGTGCGAACTCCTGCGGACTCCGAACCTCCTCGCCCCACCGGTCGAATCCGATTAAGCGCCCGATCATGGAATTCACCGCTGCGGACATCTTCGGCTTTTCGCCCTTGGCGATATCATAAATTCATTGAAGCATCTCTCGCTATCCGGAGAGCCTGGCGAACTTCGGCGGGGCGGTTGAGAACACGGATGGCGAAGAAATTCAGATCCACCCACCACCCACTTTGTAGCCACCGTCGGCGATTTAGCAAGCGTGCTCGACTACGACTCCGAAGACATCCGGCGGTATGGGCGGCGATGCGGAGACTACCAGAACAAGTGCCTACGGAGACCTGGAAAACCACCTCGTCATCGACATATACATGGTGGACACCCAAAAGATGGGGGCGGCGAAGAAGCGGTGAGCCGATTCTTAAAAAAGCAAAGGCGCCGTAAATCGTGGCGCCGCTCTAAATCCGCCACGGCAAGAATGGAGATTCGGCACGGGAGATAATAACACCCAGAAAGTGCGAAGACAACTCCCTCGGCCACGATCCAGCAGCGAGGAGGCGAAGCAAGCCCTCGGGAGGCGGCGGCGATGAGGCCGAGGATGGCAACTATTTACCTCCCTCGGGAGCGAGGCAAGCCTCGGTGGCGGCAATTTGTCGTGCTGAGAGGATCCCGTCGAGCAAGGCGTTTTAGGCGCGAGGCTAATGGCCACGACAAACAACCTAAAGAAAAAGCAACAACAGCTTCAAGCTGATCAAGACCCTCTTGGCGACGGATGGACCGAGTCCTCGTGGCGAAAATCTGAACGAGACGCCCCTCAAAAGTTACCCCAAGCACCAAGTTGCTCCCCGACTAGAGGCAGCATCACCGGCGCCTGTCTGGCAGACCAACCACCCGTGGCGCGATAGAGGCGTGTAAGCCCTCCACCAAAACCGTACCCGGCATCGCTCTAAAAAGCAAGAAGCCATGGGGGCAGCGCCCGGACTTCTGAGATATATTGGAGGACAAGGCTGAACAATCCAGATCTATCTATGGATCACGTGGGCGCCCCGACCCACAGCGAATACCGTCGCACGGATACAACTACTCCGGCGGGCGAACACAGCTGACAGCGCTCTCTCGAGCTACGTCGCGATATTGCTCATCTGAGGCGCCGCACCCACTATGCTTCCTTGTGAAGTAATGGATCATCAAATCCTGAAGGGTTCAAACCCGTTAATCGAATCCTCGATGGCACAACAGACCCATTGGTGCTGGATTGAGATTATCTTCTCCATATACACATGGCCCGGCGGCAATCTTCACGCCATCAAATATCTCGCTCAAGCTTAAAGGACCAGCTCGGCATTGGCTTAACAGCCTGCCCTTGAGAGTCAATTGGATCTGGGAAGACACGGAAGCCGCATTCCTCGACAACTTCGGAGACGCGTATATGCGACCACGAAGCAGATGACCTAAGCCACATAATCCAGCAGCGGATGAATCGGCGAGCAATTACAGACGGTTCTAACAAAGAAAAAATCAAATCGTCATTGTCCGGATGCGAGCACTAGCTGCCTTCAAACATAACATCCGTGGCGAGTGGCTGGCCCGGCACCTCGGACGGGAAGCGAAATCTATGGAAGCCCTCACATCCCTCATGACCCGCTTACGTGCGGGAAGAGGATAGCTGGCTCGCTCATGATAACAACCTCGGCAAAAGCAGCTGGCAGTCGATTCTAAGGACGCAATGGCAGGTTCGTCGAAACAAAACAAGCGCCGCGTGCGGCGACAACAATGAGGATCTGGCGTCAGCGCTGGATTCAAGGCTCAAACCCGATCAGCGGAAGAAGCCATTCAAAAGAACCACTCGGGCCCGTCCAATCTGGACCGAATACTCGACCGCTCTTGTCGAAACATGGAACCCCGAAAGCCAGCTAACCATACCAGCGAAGATTGTTGGGTATTCAAGCAGGCGGCAAGTTGTCGCCAAAACGGTGACAAGGGCTACAGCGATGACGAGGAAGAGACGGCCGCCGAACAACGAGAGGACAAAGGATTCCCCCCTCAAGTTGGACGGTAAACATGATATCACAATGCATATTCCCAAGAGGGCAGAGCGTGCACTAAAGGGGCGTATATGCGATGGAGCGATCGCCCCAAAATTTAACCCATGGTCCTCTTGCCCGATCACTTTCGATCGAAGAGACCATCCAACCAACATCCGCCCGGCGGATTCGCGCGATGGTTTTAGACCCAATCGTTGATGGATTTCACCTCACGAGAGTCGTCATGGGCCGGCGGCGTGCTGAACCTGCTTTATCGGGATACGGTCGCCAAGATGGGCATAGACCCTTCAAGGATTAAACCTACAGCGACAACCTTCAAAGCGTCATACCAGTGTGAGGCCAATTATGCGAGCTCGATTACCTTTGGAAGTGGTCTTGGATCCCGGATAATTTCGAGCGAGCGAGTTAATCTTGACATAGTTCCGTTCATGGCGGCTATCACGCTCTGCTTTCGGGACGAACGCGTTCATAAGTTCAGCAGCGGTGCGGCGTTATGCATACCTTAAGCTCAAGATGCGAGGCCCTCATGGAGTCATCACGGTCAATGGAAACAGGCGCTCCTTGAGCGGAGGAACATGCAGCGGCTCTCGCGGCGAAGTACAAAGCAGCCTGTTAAGGCAATTCTAAAGTCCGGACGTTAAGCGACCGGACACAACCAACAGCGCGAAGCAACATCAACCAAGACCACAGCACGTTCCGTGCCGCAGCGTAACAATCTGGGCTAACCCGGCCCTCGCAAAATTGCAAGACAAACTCTGGCGTACATAATTCATACGGAGATACCATGGGCATAGGGAAGGCACAACCACAGCAGACCAGTGCGGTTCGACCACACGGGGGCTCCCAAGTGTGTCGCTCTTTTTGTTTTAATTTTCTCTTTTTTATACAGAACTCAGTACAACGGCCGAGGTGAACCTGCGAACTCATGATACAACAGCCGAGGGAAGGACAAAGGCATGACGAACACTCAGGTGGTCTCCATCCACGAGCATTAAATTTGTTACATACAACATTCCGGCCTACCCACGGAGGAGGCATATAATTCATCAATCCCTTGCTTTCCGCACTATTTGTATCATTCATATGCTGATAGCATATCTTCTCGAATAAAATGCAGCACTATTTTGCCTTTAATTGCATTGCTTTATATATATATATATATATATATATATATATATATATATATATATATATATATATATATATATATATATATATATATATGATTTACAACATGTTGCACCCGTGCATCTTAGTGCAGCCAAACCCACGGGGCTTATGTCCTCCGCTTTATGGTGTGATAAAGTCCACTTTTACTTTCACAAGTCGGCACCCGAACTTATAGCATTATGAATCAGCTCGAATCCTGCCTTGGGTCAATAGTTGGGTTTGCCGGCTCCATGTTTGGCACCTACGTTTCCGTTCTATCGGCTAAGGTAGCAGGAGAACCACTGCGATTGCGCCCGGTTCAGCCGGGTTAACGCCTCGATGGAAAGCTAAAACTGACCCGGCACGATAAAGAGACTGATGCGCTGTTAGAGAGGTCCTTCGGGTCCCTAAAGACCTCGCCGCTTGGCGAAGTTCCGTATTATGTCCGATGAAGGCGTGGATAGCGCCCATTGATCTTCGAATACTAGGGGCTTCATGAAATTAAAAATATAGAATTCTATGGCTAAGTGAGAGTGTTCAAGCACTATAAGTCCGGTTGCCTGGTTCATTGTGTTGGCGCCTCCTAGATGGACAAAAATGGGAACAAGAGTGCTCATGTTTATCCGAACACCCAGCACTTTCGTGGCATGAGGGCTGAAGCCGACGACTTGCCATCTCTCGGATTTAATAAGCGGCCGCCGGAGAAGGTAATATTTTAAATTAAACAAGCGTTTCTTAAGCATATGAACAAAGTTTTTCAGCGCATAGGATAACACATTGCGAATTCATTCAAAAATTACATCCCTGGGGCACTCATCCGCAATCTTGCGGGCACCCTTCAGGACTGCCTTATAATAAAGTTCGGGCGTACGATGCTCCTTGCCTGCTGGTGGCGCGTCGGTGATTAGCTTCTCGCATCCAGCTTGCCCCAATGCACCTTTCTTGCGGGCAAGGGCCCGGCGAGCACCTTCAATACGGCGGGAGGCAGTAACCTCCATCCGAGGCACGCATCCACCAGCCGTGCCACGAGGCTGAAGTAGCTCCGAGGCATGGCCTCTCGAGCCTGGCCGGGACTATGAGGCCCTTCATGGCCTGCTCGGCCACCTTGTGCAGTTCGACCAGCTGCTTGAGTGGTCACTAGAAACACCGGATGGCTGGCCTCATCATCTTGAGACAGAAGACCTTCTCTGTCGAGCTCCCTCCTCGGCTCGGTAGAAGCGGCTGACATCGAGACGCTGCTTGAGGCGAGATCTGCGCGCACAGAGAGCTCGAACTCGGGTAAGTATCACGTAATTTACATTCACATGCTTGCTTTGCATGAAAATGCCTTACCGCGCTATCTTCTTCATCAATTCAACCTCTGAAGGGCCTTATGGGCCTCGGCCTTGGCGGTTTTGGCACTTCGAGGCGAGGCAAGCTCGGACTCTCGAGTCTTTGAGTCACGCTCAAACTCTCATGCTTTTCCATGAGAGCACAGAGCTCTTCTTTGGGCTCACCGTAACCTTCGCCTCTTGCTTTTCTCGCTCTGCCCGTTCCGTGGCCGCATTGCGTTCGACGCGGACACGGCCCTCCTTGAGAGCCGCCACCTTGTTAGTGGCCCTGCAGGTCCATATTATCCTTGTTATTTTTATACATAGCCTAAATCCTTTTACATAAGGTACAAATTCAAAGTGGTGTTACTCACCTTCTTTGTCCTAGAGCTGCTTCATGGGCGGCCGAGCTCTTGCTCGGACCGCTCGACTCCTCTGCTTCACAGCACCGACCTCCGCCGTCCGGTCTTGGCGAGGTCAACAGCGCCTTGCAAACCATATTGACATAATTTTTAGCAACCATCGTATATCTTTCTTAGATCCTCGGTCCGGCTTTTCTTTCCGAACACGAACCCGAGCATTAGGGAGCTCTGTCTATGCGGTATTACATTGCATATTTTAACTTCTTACCTCAAAGCACGATAGAAGGCTGTTGCAGAGCTTCGGTCGGCCCGCCCTTGGCGAGCTGCACCTTCGAATCACCGCACTCATAATAGTGCGGTGTTCTTCTTCGATGGCGCTCTGCAGCGCCTCCAACAAATACCGGCGCCTCCGGTTGGGCCAGCCGTCGGCGTCGCGGTCTTGCCCCGATCGAAAGTGCGCGGCGGACTCTGGAACCACCCGGGTTACTGTTGTGGAGTCGGCGGTCAGTCGAGGAGGATGCCTCGTGGCGCCTCGTGGCGCCTCGAGCCCCCCGATGGGTCCCTCTTGGGTTCTCGCCTCGGCGTCCTCGGCGTCGCGAGGGTGGGCGGTCGGGATGGAGTCCACATCCGGCGAAGCCAAGGACCCTTTCGATGAAGCAGGGAGATCATCACTGGCGGACTACAGGCGGTATCACGGCATTAGAATGACACTATGTGGCTGAGAAAAAATTATAAATTATTCAGGAATCTGGATACTTACGATCTCGGGAGGCTGGCCCTTGAAGGCCATTCTTCCTCGCCATGCGTTGATGTTGGCGGAGCTGTCGGGGAATAGTCCTTCCCTCTTGGACCTTCGGCCTCCCCTTTTGGGGAGCCTTCCTTTCCTCTCTCCTCCTGCGGGAGAGAGTCTTCTTCCTCCTCCTCACTTTTGGGGAGGAATCCGCCCAGTCGTCGGACACACAAAGCAGGAGCTCTTTGAGCACCGTGGCCTCCTTCTTGGCCTTCTTCTCCGGCACCCGTGCGGTGCGGAACCAGCGGCCTCGCTAGGCGGCGTCTCTTGGGTTTTCGGCATAGGGCGGATAGGTAATCTGCTCCGCCTTCTCCATCGATCTGTCTAAGGAAAAGGAATTAAAACCGCATAGAGTCAAACTATGAAAAACAAGTGTCCCGTAAAGGGTAGAATCACTTACCTCGTCGGCTGGCGGCTGCGAGTGAAATCCGCGATCTTCCGTCGCGGATGCGCGAAACCGGCACCCTTGAACAGCACCTTCGAGCGCCGCCGTGCGTTGTGTCGAAGAGTTTGTTCAGCGCTTTGGTGCTGTTCGGATCAAACTCCCAGTTTGAATGCCGCTCTTGGCATGGGAGTATCCGGCGGACGAGCATGACTTGGACCATGTTAACCAGCCTAAGCTTCTTCACGGCTTCTTGTCTGAGGCACAGGTCCGTCGGCTCGTCGAACTACCCCTGACAAGCCCTTCTCTTTCCGGGAGGTGAGCTGCGTGGGGATACGAATCTAAACTTCGGGGCGCCCGCCCATTTTAAGTCCATGGCGGCTCGGTGATGTAAGAACCACCCGGTGCCACCCTTGGCGGATTCCACAAAGGCCTTGAACCAAAGGGCGTTGGGCATCTTGCCCAACATGGCGCCTCCGCACTCCGCTTGAATGCCCTTCACTACCTTGACTTGACATTGAAGGTCTTGAGCCACAAGCGAAGTGGGGCTGGATGCGAAGGAAGGCCTGCGCACGGCGACGATAAGCGAGATGTTGAGGATGAAGTTGGCGCCAGATCATGGAAATCCAGGCCGTAGTAGAACATGAGCCCCGGACAAAAGGGTGAAGTGGAAAGCCCGATCCGCGGAGGAAGTGGGAAAGAAAGGCGACACTCTCATGGGGCACGGGGGTGGGGATGAGCTACCCCTCGTCGGGCAGCCGATCTGCAGCGATATCGCCCGGAAAGGTATCCGGCGTCCGCGATTTAGCGTTGCTCCTCCTTGCGGTGGAGGCCAACCATTTACCTCCCGCTCGGACATGGTCGGAGAAGGTTGAGAGCGAGATCTTGTGAACTTGGTATTTGGAGCTCAGTCTTGCGGAGATGGATAAGCAAAGGAGGAAGAAGGCGTGGGTGAGAAGGTGAATCCTTATCCCTTATATGGTAGGCGAAATCTCGCGCGTCCCCACCGACCTGATAAAACTTCGCTTATCTCCCAAAGCGTCACCATCAATAGGCGGTTGGGTTACTACGCCCGTATTGATGAGAATCCCGGATTAAGGAAACGATCTCTGCTTCCACAAGGCGTGCCAAAGAAATCGCTTAGCTAAGCGCTTTGAGGTGGTAAAGTAAAAACAATTGAGTAATGGCTTGGTAGTGGTGTGACGTCATGCCACGGAAAACATCGGCTGATTGAGCCCGTGTATATATTATTATTCTCTCTCACGGTGGAATGTGGAATTTATTTTGCGAGCCGGACACTATCTGGTGTTCCCAATCTTTTATCATTTGGAGGAACCGCCTTGCAATGCCAAGCCATATACCGCCGGACTTATCGTCATTGAAGCCTGGTTCGAGGGGGCTCTTGAGGAGTCTTGGATTAGGGGTGTCGGCGGCGGACTCCATCATCGGCCGAACTATCATTTGCGGACTATCATCATCGACCGGACTCCAAGACTATGAAGATACAAGATTGAAGACTCCCCGTGTCCGGATGGGACTTTCCTTGGCGTGGAAGGCAAGCTTGGCGTCTGGATATGTAGATCCCCTACCAATTGTAACCGACTCTATGTAACCCTAGCCCTCTCCGGTGTCTATATAAACCGGATGGCTTTATCCGTGGGACAACAATCCTAACAACCCTTACAATCATACCATAGGCTAGCTTCTAGGGTTTAGCCTCCTTGATCTCGTGGTAGATCCACTCTTGTAAACATCCACAATATCAATATCAATCAAGCGGGGCGTAGGGTTTTACCTCCATCAGAGGGCCGAACACAGGTAAACATCGTGTCTCTTGTCTCCTGTTACCATCCGCCTAGGCATACAGTTCGGGACCCCCCGAGATCCGCCGGTTTGACACCCGACAAGGGCGGCCCCTTCCACTTCCCTATAAATAGAGGCGAGGGAGGCTGCACACAACATCAAAGCAGCCCTCCCTCCCAACACCTCTCCTCCTCAGGTTAAGAACTTGGCGAAGCCTGCCTGCAGAATCTTGCCTCTCCACCACCACCCACGCCGTCGTGCTTTCTGCTTGGAGCTCTCTTCCTCAACCTCCCTTCCCCTTGCTGGATCAAGAAGGAGGAGGCGTCATGATGACACGTCGTGTGTTGAGCAGCGGAGGTGCCCGTCCGTTCCGAGCTAGGATCTCCGGTGATTTGGATCACGGCAATCGACTCCCTCAACCCCGTTCCTTGAGCGCTTCGCTCGATCTACAAGGGTATGTAGATGCACTCCTCTCTCTCGTTGCTAGATGAACTCATAGATTGATATTGGTGAAACCGTAGGAAATTTTATTTTTCATAGCGTTCCCCATCATCGGCGAAGACTTCTTCCATTCCTGCACTCGACTTGGAGCGTCATTGAGTCGAGTCATTAAAGACTCGAGGTCATTTGATGTGTTTCTCTGGCGAGTGTCGAGTCGATCCACGACACGCAACCTTGATCGGCGAGGTAGTCCACCACAGCGGCAACCACGAGACTCGGTCGGAGCACATTCATAGCAGCTTCATCCTTCACGGGGGAGTTAATGGGGTCGAGACTTGTCTCCCTCGACTAGTCTCTTCCTCGAAGTTTTGTGGATTCTGCAAACCGACTCGAGTTCAAGCTAATGGTTCTATGATGAGTCGGTGATAACAAATCGATCGGATAAAGAGAATTACCTTCAAGCATGAGGAATAGCTTCTTGGCGAGCCCTCGGATAAGCCTCTAGATCCTCCTCTTCCCGCTTGATTCGCCCGACCTTGTCGCTCGAGAGCTATCTTGTGCGTTCTTGATCGGCTAACCTCCTTGTTGGCGCGCCGAGAACGACTTCGATTGGCGTTCTCTTCTTCAAGTTTTCCGACTAAAGACAGCTTCTCTTCCTTGAGCTTGGTCTTGTTCAAGGCCGTTTGTTGCGCCTCGGCAAGGTCATGATCCTTCTTCTTGAGCCTCCTCCATTTTATACGCAAAGTAACGGTGAGGTCAGAATTAGGAGAGAGAAAAAAAGCAAAAGCAGTCGTCAAGACCTCACTGATATACCTTTTACTTCGTCTCTAGCATACGCAAGTTCTCACACGCAAGCTTCAAGTCAAGGTTGAGTTGGATCTGTTTTGTTCTCCAATTCAGTGTGTCGAGCCACAAGCTTCGCAAGATTCTGCAAAAGAATCGGTCGACCCAGGCGTCACGGATAGGTTACTTAGGTGACTAAGAAAAATCATTATGTTTCTAAGACTACGGCGAATCAAAATATTGACGGTAGTCTAGGGGACTACACCAGTGAGTGCACTTAGCGTGCCTTGCGATCCCAGACTTCGGTTCGATCGATCGGCGAAGAGAGATAAAAAAAAGAAAGGAGTTCTTGGACTACGATTACATTTGCTTGATCCACCATAGTCTCGGGGACTACACCCGATTGGGTGCACTCAAGCGTGCCCCACGGTTTCAAAGATTCCATTCGACATGGTCCGACCAGACCGAGTGAAGAAGTTATCAAAGAGATACAAAGTATAAAGACTACGATTACGTGCTAGCGATCCACCATAGTCTCGGGGACTACACCCGGTGGGTGCACTTTCAGCGTGCCCCACAGTCCGAAAATTCAATCGACACACCCGGTGGGTGTCACGGAATCTGAAGATCTTTAGAAGAAGAGTTTTCCTGGTAGCATATCCTAACGGAACAAGTGGTGATCAACTAACCTCGGCGTTGCTCACGAAGAGCTGGCGGCATCATAGGCGCTCGGTGGCTTCGGACCACCTTCATCTGCTCCATCATAGGCCCGCTTGGCGTATAGCCTCCTTAGCAGCACCACTTGGTCCTCGGGGCGTGGTGCGTGGCGAAAAAGGAAGAAGCGGATCAGCGGTCGGCGTTGAAGGCATTATACTCGTCGGTGACACGGCGAAAGACCGCGAAGTCAGTGGTGTTGCCACCCTCATGAACCAGCGCCTCGGGGCATCGATGCAACTTTGGCGGTCTTGCCCGGCAGGTGCCTTACGAAGGAAATATGCCCTAGAGGCAATAATAAAGTTATTATTTATTTCCTTATATCATGATAAATGTTTATTATTCATGCTAGAATTGTATTAACAGGAAACATAATACATGTGTGAATACATAGACAAACATCTAGTCACTAGTATGCCTCTACTTGACCAGCTCATTAATCAAAGATGGTTATGTTTCCTAACCATAGACATGTGTTGTCATTTGATTAATGGGATCACATCATTAGGAGAATGATGTGGTAGTGCATGACCCATTCCGTTAGCCAGCACTTGATCGTTTAGTATATTGCTATTGCTTTCTTCATGACCTATACATGTTCTGTATGAGATTATGCAACTCCCATTTACGGAGGAACACTTTGGGTACTACCAAGCGTCCTGGCATAAGCTGGGTGATTATAAAGAGTACTACTGGGTGTCTCCAAAGGTACATGTTGGGTTGGCGTATTTGAGATTAGGTTTTGTCACTCCGATTATGGGAGAGGTATCTCTAGGCCTTCTCGGTAATAAACATCACATAAGCCTTGCAAGCATTGCAACTAATAAGTTAGTTGTGAGATGATGTATTACGGAACGAGTAAAGAGACTTGCGATAGCGAGATTGAACTAGGTATTGGATACCGGCGATCGAATCTCGGGTAAGTAACTATACCGATGACAAAGGAACAGCACGTATGTAGTTATCGGTTTGACGATAAAGATCTTGAAGAATATGTAGGAACCAATATGGGCATCCAGGTTCCGCTATTGGTTATTGACGAGAATAGTTCTAGGTCATGTCTACATAGTTCTCGAACCGTAGGGTCCTTGCAACAACGTTTGATGACAGTTTATTATGAGTTTATAAGTTTTGATGCGAAGTTTGTTGGTCCGGATGTGATCACGGACATGGCGAGTCTCGAAATGGTCGAGACATAAAGATTGATATATTGGAAGCCTATGTTTGGACTTGGAAGGTTCGGATGAAAGCGGGATTTTCTTGGAACACGGGTTACGGAACCCCGGGGATCAATGGGCCTTGATGGGCCATAAGGGAGAAGGAGGGCGGCCGAGGGCAGGGCGCGCCCCTCCTCTAGTCGAATAGGACAAGGAGAGGCGCCCCCTTCCCCTTCCCCCAGACCTAATCAACTAGGAAGGGGGAGTCCTACTCGGTGGGAGTAGGACTCCTCGGCCAGCGCCTCCCTAGGGCGGCCGCACCCCCCTGCTCCTTTATATCTGAGGGCAGGGGCATCCCATGACACAAGTTGATCTGGATCGTTCCTTGCGTGTGCGGTGCCCCCTCCACCATATTCCACTTGGTCATATCGTCGCGGAGCTTAAGGCGAAAGCCTGCGCGATGAAGTCATATGTCGCGGAGCTTAAGTGAAAGCCTGCGTCGATGGAGCATCATCATCGTCACGCCGTCGTCTTGTGGAACTCATCTGACGCTTTCTGGATCGGAGCCGGGGATCGTCATCGAGCTGAGCGTGTCTGAACTTCGGAGGTGCCGTCGTTGGTGCTTGGATCGGTCGGATCATGAAGGCGTCGACTACATCAACGCGTTGTTTTAGCGCTTCGCTTTCGATCTCACAGTGCGTGGACATACACTCTCCCCTCTCGTTGCTATGCCATCACCATGGTCTTGCGTTGTGCGTAGGAATTTTTGAAATTACTCGTTCCCCAACCTTCTTAGTTCTCCTCCGCCTCAGCGGGCCTCATCATCATCATCATCGGGAGATCAATGACATGAGGAGGGACTACGGGGAAAGATTCAAGTTAAAGCGAAATCAATCGACCAAAAGCAAAATTGCAGCGATCATACCAAGGTTAGAGGTAGCACATCTTCCATCTCACGGTCTTCGTTCTACGTTGAGGGTCTTGGAGGTGTAGCGCTAGAATTTCAGAAATCAGTTGATCGATCAACAAGTCGACCAAAAGTATGTTTGCGTTGAAATTACTCGTTCCCTAGCGGTGGCATCGAGCCTGGTTTTATCGTTGATGTCATATGCGAGTAGAACACAAGTGAGTTGTGGGCGATATAAGTCATCTTGCTTACCGACATGTCATACTTTGGTTGGTATTGTGAGATGAGCGGCCGGACCGACATTACAGCGTGCGCTTCTGAGACTGGTTTCACCGCTTGAGCACTTTCGTTGCTTAAAGGTGGCGGGTGTCATTTCTCTCACTTTAGTTGAACGAAAGTGTGGCTCGCCCGGTCCTTGCGAAGAGTTAAAACAGCACCAACTTGACAAACTATCGTTGTGGTTTTGATCGTGGGTAAACGGTTCTTGCTCAGCCCGTAGCAGCCACGTAAAACTTGCAACAACAAAGTGAGGGCGTCTAACTTGTTTTTGCAGGGCATGTTGTGATGTGATGTGGTCAAGGCGTGATGCTATATTTTATTGTATGAGATGATCATGTTTTGTAACGAGTTATCGACAGCTGGCGGGAGCCATATGGTTGTCGCTTTATTGTATGAAATGCAAGCGCCATGTAATTGCTTTACTTTATCACTAAGCGATAGCGATAGTCGTAGAAGCAATAGTTGGCGAGGCGACAACGATACTACGATGGAGATCAAGGTGTCGCGCGGTGGCGATGGTGATCATGGCGGTGCTTGAGGAGATGGAATCACAAGCACAAGATGATGATGACCATATCATATCACTTATATTGATTGCATGTGATGTTTATCCTTTATGCATCTTATCTTGCTTTGATTGGCGGTAGCATTATAAGATGATCTCTCACTAAAATTATCAAAAGTGTTCTCCACGAGTATGCACCGTTGCGAAAGTTCTTCGTCTTTGAGACACCACGTGATGATCGGGTGTGATAGGCTCTACGTTCAAATACAGCGGTGCAAAACAGTTGCACGCAGAATACTCGGAGGTTAAACTTGCGAGCCTAGCATATAACAGATATGGCCTCGGAACACGGAGACGAAAGGTCGAGCGTGAATCATATAGTGAGATATGATCAACATAGTGATGTTCACCATTGAAACTACTCCATCTCACGTGATGATCGGACATGGTTTGAGTTGATTTGGATCACGTAATCACTTAGATGACTAGAGATGTCTGTCTAAGTGGGAGTTTTTAATATGATTAATTAAACTTAAATTTATCATGAACTTAGTACACGATAGTATTTTGCTTGTCTATGTTTACTGTAGATAGATGGCTCGTCTTTGTTGTTCGTTGAATTTTAATGCGTTCCTTGAGAAAGCAAAGTTGAAAGATGATGGTAGCAATTACGGACTGGGTCCGTAACGAGGATTATCCTCATTGCTGCCTGAGAAAAATTACGTCTGGAAGCACCGCTGGGTGCAGACCTGCTAGAACAACGCGGGAAGTTGTGAGCGTCTGGCAAAGCAAAGCGATGACTACTCTATAGTTCGATGTGCCATGCTTTACGGCTTAGAACCGGGTCTTCAACGACGTTTTGAGCGTCATGGAGCATATGAGATGTTCGAGGAGTTGAAGTTAATATTTCAAGCAAATGCCGGATTGAGAGATATGAAGTCTCCAATAAGTTCTATAGCTGCAAGATGGAGGAATAGTTACTGTCGGTGAACATATACTCAAAATGTCGGGTATAATAATCACTTGATTCAGCTGGGAGTTTACTCTTCCGGATGATAGTGTCATTGACAGAATTCTCCAATCAACGCACCAAGCTACAAGAGCTTAGTGATGAACTATAATATGCAAGGGATGACCAAAACAATTCCCGAGCTCTCCATGATGCTAAAAAGCATGGAGGTAGAAATCAAGAAAGAGCATCAAGTGTTGATGGTCAACAAGACCACTAGTTTCAAGAAAAGGGCAAAGGAAAGAAGAAGGGAACTTCAAAAAGAACAGCAAGAAAGTTGCTGCTCAAGAGAAACCCAGAGTGGGACCTAAGCACTGGCTGAGTGTTTTCTTGCAAAACAAGCTGGACCTTTGAGCGGAACTGCCCCAAGTATTTGGCGGATAAGAAGGATGGCAAGGTGATCAAGGTATATGTGATATACATGTTATTGATGTGTACCTTACTAATACTCATGATAGTACACAGGTATTTGATACTGGTTACATTGCTAATATTTGCAACTCGAAGCAGGAACTACGGATTAGCGAAGATTGGCTGGGGCGAGGTGACGATCTGGCGTGGGAAATGGTTCCAAAGTCGATGTGATCGCGATTGACCGCTACCTCTACATCTACCATCGGGATTAGTTTTAGACCTAAATAATTGTTATTTGGTGCCGGCGTTAAGCATGAACATTATATCTGGATCTTGTTTGATGCGAGGCGGTTATTCATTTAAAAGAGGAGAATAATGGTTGTTCTATTTATATGAATAATATCTTTTATGGTCATGCACCCTTGAAGAGTGGTCTATTTTTATTGAATCTCGATAGTAGTAATACACATATTCATAGTGTTGAAACCAAAAGATGCTGAGTTGATAATGATAATGCAACTTATTTGTGGCTGCCGTTTAGGTCATATCGGTGTAAGCATGAAGAAACTCCATCTTGATGGACTTTTGGAATCACTTGATTATGAATCACTTGGTACTTCGAACCGTGCCTCATGGGCAAGATGACTAAAACGCCGTTCTCCGGAACTATGGGCGAGCAACTGATTTGTTGGAAATCATACATCACGATGTTTGTGGTCCAATGAATGTTGAGGCTTGTGGCGGGTATCGTTATTTTCTCACCTTCAGGATGATTTGAGCAGATATGGGTATATCTACTTAATGAAACACAAATCTGAAACATTTGAAAAGTTCAAAGAATTTCGAGTGAAGTGGAAAATCATCGTAACAAGAAAATAAAATTTCTGATCTGATCGTGGAGGAGAATATTTGAGTTCTGAGTTTGGTTTACATTTGAAACAATGCGGAATAGTTTGCAACTCCGCCACCGAAACACCACGGAGAAATGGTGTGTCGAGCGTAATGTCGTACTTTACTTGATATAGTGCGATCTATGATGTCTCTTCTGATTTACCGCTATCGTTTTGGGGATATGCTTTAGAGGCGGCCGCATTCACGTTAAATAGGGCACCATCAAAATCCGTTGAGGCGACACCTTATGAACTGTGGTTTGGCAAGAAACCAAAGTTGTCGTTTCTTAAAGTTTGGGGCTGCGATGCTTATGTGAAGAAACTTCAACCGGATAAGCTCGAACCCAAATCGAATAATGTCTTCATAGGATACCCAAAGAGACATTTGGGTACACCTTCTATCACAGATCTGAAGGCAAGATTTTCGTTGCTAAATTCGGATCCTTTCTAGAAAAGGAGTTTCTCTCGAAAGAAGTGAGTGGGAGGAAAGTAGAACTTGATGAGATAAGCATATCTGCTCCCTTATTGGAAAGTAGTTCATCACAATAAGCGGTTCTGTGCAACTACACCAATTAGTGAGAAACTAATGATATTGATCATGAAACTTGGATCAAGTTTCTCTTGAACTTCATGGGTCAACGAGTAAATATCGCACGAGTGATGCGGTAATCCTATTACGGAAGTCATGTTACTTGACCATGGCGAACCTACAAACTATGAAGAAGCGATGGTGAGCCAGATTCCATAAAATGGCTGGAAGCCATGAAATCTGAGATGGGATCCATGTATGAGAACAAAGTATGGACTTTGGTTGACTTGCCCGATGATCGGCAAGCCATTGAGAATAAATGGATCTTTAAGAAGAAGACTGGCGCTGATGGTAATGTAGCTGTCTATAAAGCTCGACTTGTTGCGAAAGGTTTTCGACAAGTTCAAGGGGTTGACTACGATGAGACTTTCTCACCCGTGGCGATGCTTAAGTCTGTCCGAATCATGTTAGCAATTGCTGCATTTTATGATTATGAAATTTGGCAAATGGATGTAAAAACTGCATTCTTGAATGGATTTCTAGAAGAAGAGTTGTATATGATGCAACGAGAAGGTTTTGTTGATCCAAAGGGTGCTAACAAAGTGTGCAAGCTCAGCGATCAATTTATAGTGCAGTGCAAGCCTCTGGAGTTGGAATAAGCGCTTTGATAGTGTGATCAAAGCATATGGTTTTATCTGAGACTTTTGGAGAAGCTTTGTATTTACAAGAAAGTGAGTGGGAGCTCTGTAGCATTTACGATATTATATGTGGATGACATATTATTGATTGGAAATGATATAGAATTCTGGATAGCATAAAGGATACTTGAATAAAAGTTTTTCAATGAAAGACCTCGGTGAAGCTGCTTACATATTGGGCATCAAGATCTATAGAGATAGATCAAGGCGGCTTAATTGGACTTTCACAAAGCACATACCTTGATAAAGTTTTGAAAAAGTTCAAAATGGATCGAACGAAAGGTTTTTACCTGTATTACAAGGTGTGAAATTGAGTCAGACTCAATGCCCGACCCGCAATGAGAAGATGAGAGAAAATGAAAGATGTTCCTATGCTTGAGCCATAGGCTCTATCATGTATGCAATCTTGTGTACAGGACACGGCGTATGTAGCAATAAGCTTGGCAGGAAGGTACCAAAAGTAATCGAGTGGATCCTTTGGACAGCGGTCAAGAACATCTGAAATACGAAAAGGACTAAGGATATGTTTCTACCATATGGAGGTGACAAAAGAGCTAGTAAGTAAATGGTTACGTCGATGCAAGCTTTGACCTTGATCAGGACGATTCTAAATGCAAACCGGATTTCGTGTTTTTATTAAGCGGTGGAGCATCGGTTGGTGCAGTTCTAAACAAAGCGTCGTGGCGGGATCTACATGTGGCAATTACATAGCTGCTTGAAGCAGCAAATGAAGAATCTGGATGAAGAGTTCATTTCGATCTAGGTGTCCTAGTGCGCAGGACCAATGAAGATCTTGCTGTGACAATCTCTTTGGTGCAATTGCCTTGGCAGGAATCCAGATTTCACTGAGGACCAAGCATATCAAGAGGCGCTTCAATTCCATTCGGGACCAAGTCCAGAGTGGGGAGACATAAGAGATTTGCAAGATACATACGGATCTGAATGTTTGCGGACCCGTTGACTAAGCCTCTTCCACGAGCAAAACATGATCGACACCAAGACTCCATGGGTGTTAGAATCATTCTTGTGTAATCTAGATTATTGACTCTAGTGCAAGTGGGAGGCTGAAGGAAATATGCCTAG
>JAHIAM010019326.1:0-14967 GCA_021605205.1 Aegilops longissima
ACGCTAGTTGGGCATTCCTCTTGGGTGTTTCTCCTCACAATGAGGGCATCCATCTTTGTGTTCCTCACAGGTGTCCTATTTCTCCAAATCTTGCGGCACAAGGTTTACTTCTTGGTGCATCATTGTGTTTCGGATAAGGCGTGATTTCAACAGGTCTTCTTGAATTCCTCCCAAGTTCTTGCTCCATTAAATCCTGTGGCTTGATGCATGTTCCACAGGTTGCAGCACTTTACGTAAAGTATTGAAGAGCATATTGAACCTCATACTTCCTTGAAACCAAATTGCTCCAAGTGATTTTCCATATTCGCATCCATAGCTCGCCTCGGGCTGAGTCTTGATCGAAGAATATCAGTCCAACTTCATTCATCATCTATGGGGTTCAAGGGTTTTAGGGTGAGATGAGAGAGGTGGGGAGGATATACACAATACAACCAAAAGTTTTTGAAGAAACAAGTTTTATTTTGGGGCTGTCGGAAAACATCAAACAAATGACAGCTCACAAATCATCGCATCTAACGTAGGTGTATAGCGAGGTTTGGTCTTCTAAAGGTCAAATAATTCTTGAGATCCTTCAAGTCTTGAGTCTTCAACTGTTGTAGATTCTAATGGAGAAATCCTCTTTACTCTGAAGGGGTCATCAGTTCTCGATATCAAATCCTTCTTGGAGCGTCTTGATTGATCCTCCGGGTGATCAAAGGATAAGGGTATATTCTAACTATTTGAGGTGAGAGGGTCTATCGATAAAATCAGAAAAGCGAAAGTAAAGGATCCTTTTGAAAATAAAGTTTTAGAGATTTCCTGTCCTAGGGGCTTTCCGATTTCTAGGGTCCGTCCTCAGTTAACATGTGCTCGATACCATTTACATAGCGACCCGACCTCGAGCAGTCAAGCCTACGTGTATCTATGCCATCCCAGATCGTATCTTTGGACTACAGTACATCAATGTATATATCAAAGTGCAATCACATGTATAAATAACGTAAAATGATATATACCTCGTAATACTCAGCGAAACAATCAAGCGGGTGTGGAGTCCCATCACGCCATCGGCGGGTTGAGTGTAGACCGTAACCCTGTCGTAACTCTTACTGTCGAAGAAAATCCTGCAACATGATACGTTGCAGCCGTGTAGAATCAGTACATTGAATGTACGCAAGATCACAACATGAATAAGCAGATGGTAAAACTATACTATATGCAATTTGGCTTTGTGGCTCTGTATCTGAGTTTTGTTTGCGTAAAAGCTGATTTTATTTTCCCTACATCAAAGGAATAAATGAAGTCTGTACTATGGAGTTTTCTATCATGACATGGTTCCGCCAACGATGTCTCATAGCCCAAAATCATCATATGTTGCCCACAATTAAGTTATCAATCCGGTGTTGAGAGTTCGAGATAGATCCAAGTCGGATGCTCAAATTGTCCGTACAGGGACACGGCTAATCGATTAGGTTATAACCCTCTCGGAGGTTTGTACACTTTACCCAAGATTCGATCCCTCTCTTTACGTTCTCGCACTTGAGTGTTTGAGAACAAGATGACCGAAACATGGTCTTCAAAGAGTTCCTCGACCCTGTCCGTTACCCATCCAATCCTACCGTAGTTCTACATCGCTAGCACCGTCCCAGCCAGTCTGGCGAGGTCAACCAAGCGAGCCCATAATGACTTGCGGTTGCACGGTAAGCTTCGGCGTGAAGTATTCTTCCGTCTCTTTGAGTCTGGGTGAAGCTTTCCGAAGATGTCATGGCGCTTCTCCATGCATCCGCCAACCACTGGTTTCTCCGGGTGCCGTCAACCGTCCTTCACCCATGAGTGTGTATTGAATTCTTGTCTTGAGTCTTGAAGTCTTGAGGTCTTGAAGATGCAGTCCTTGCAGATTCCATCATGGAGTTATCGTCATTGGCGTAGAGTCCTCCTTCTTCACACACTCTCGAACACTCATACCAAACCCGTCTACTATAGCGTAGCATTAGAATAAAATAACGTCCGGGCTTGGTAACAGGGTGATGGGTTCCTACCTCATGCATACTACTCAACTACAAAATTTCAATAACACTCTTGAGGGTGGTTGCAAAGGTGCCACTAAATGCAATAAAACATAGGTCGAAAGCATGGTCAAAGTGAACTTGCCTTGTTGACGATCTTGAAAACTAGGGTTTAGTAGTAGCAATCTTAGCACTCGGAAATTCTACGAGGCAAACAATAACTATAATAAGCACATAGCATAACATCACTTAACACAATAACATAACAATAGCAACATAACACATCAAAACAACCAAATCAAAACCCAAATGGGAAAACTCAAAAAATCAACTCAAGTTTCCTACTTCAAACAACAACTAGAACTACTTTTATATAATAAAATTTTCTAACATGACCTAATCATGGTTTTAGTTAACTAAACAGAAAATATTTCATTAAGCAACTAGGAGCAAAAAAATTAAATAAAAATCTATTATGAAACTCCCGGAATAAGCAAAACAAGCTTTAATTCAAATCTGATCTAACTCAATTTTATAAATCAAACATAGACAAATTATATATTTTTGGAAACTACAAGAAAATTGTGATCTAGCATAAAAAGAATCAGCATCATTGGACTTCTAGATCAAAAGTTATAGGCTAAACAAGAACGGAACTAAATCTGTTACGAAATAAATCTGAAAACAGCGGAGTTACCTGTGCGTGAGGCAGAGATGGCAGGAAGGAGAGCCCCAGCGTGTGGAGGCTGCTCGGGAGGCGAGGTGGGGAGTGGCGGAGTGGGGTGGCGTGGGCGTGGGAGGTTCAGGCTCTGGTGGCGAGGAGAGGGTTTTATAGGCGGTCTCAGGCTGGGATGGAAAAGCGAGGGAGATCGGGAAGGTGGAAATTTCTGTCTCCATGGACATGGAAAGCTTCATAGCGTGAGGAAATAGAGGAAGGAGATGATCTCTTGTTGGGCTAGAATAGGAAAGTGCTTAATGGGCCAGTTTTTCCTAATAAAACGATTCCATTCCTATTTTAAAATTAGGAAACTAAAACAATAAAAGAAATCAAATCAATTGAATAAAGAGTTTTATATACTAAAATTATCAGAAAAATAAAATGTAGATGATGAGCATTATTCCGGCCAAAATAAAAACTTAAAAAATGTTTTCAGAAAATCCCTAAAGGCTTTATTTCTTTTGCAAATAATTTTTAAATAAAAACTTTGGTTTTCTTGGCTCAAATATTTTCAAAAATGCCCCTGATTTTGGAGGTCATTTCCTCCGCTCTTTCTTGCTTGCAAGAATTTATTTTTAGGGTATTTCTGGGGAAGAAAAATAGAGAAACAAGTGCAAATATTTGAAAGAATTAAATTGCAAAACTCCGTTCAAATTCTTCATAGTTGAAGAAGTCATGTCATCTTCTCTCATTGATTTTAATAGGATAAATTTGAATTTACGGAGAGGAAAATCATTTTATTCCCTCTCATTCAAAAGTTTTTGAAAAGGTTCAAATTTCACTCAAGTTTAATTCACTCAAGCAAACAAACAAACAATTCAATTAATTATATTAACATTCCAAAATTTGGGATGTTACAAATAGTGATGGAGGATGGTTGATGTTGATGGCGTGAATCCCCTCTCCAGGAGCTGACGGACTCAGTCAGCCCACACTCCGAGAGAGATTAGGGCTTTGATGACTCGATGTAAAAGCGATGATTTCTTCTCTGGTTTTGCTCCCCTAAGCCAATATATGGAGTTGGAGTTGGCGTGGTCAGGGGGGCCACCGGTGAGGCGCGCCTAGGAGGCGCGCCCCCACCCTCATGGATAGGGTGTGGGCCCCCTGGTCTTCATCTTTGGCGAGGATTTTTTATTATTTATTCTAAGATATTCCGTGGAGTTTCAGGTCATTCCGAGAACTTCTATTTTCTGCACAAAAACTGTGCTAGTCCGGTTAGTTCCATTCAAATCATACAAGTTAGAGTCCAAAACAAGGCAAAAGTGTTTGGAAAAGTAGATCTGACGGAGGCGTATCAACTCCAGCTTAAACCCTTGCTTGTCCTCAAGCAATTCAGTTGACAAATTGAAAGAGAAAAAGAAAAACTTTTACAAACTCGGTTTGCTCTTGCACTCAAGGATACCCCTATAAAGCAACACATATTCTACAACGTTTTGACTATAAGTTGCAATATTCATAAGAGATACGCATATAAGTGTTGCAGCATATCGTTGTCGACTTCTTGTTACGTGACCATAGTGCCCTACACAGATGCAACAGATTTTATATGTTGTCATGATGTGTTGCCAATTATCTGCTACACACAGGGTGTGGCGAAAATCCGTTTGGGCAAAACCAAAATTTGCGTAGTCCTTCTTTTTATTCTCGGGGAGAGGCACGGATGGGCCACACTCCTGCAATTTGGGCCCAGCCTGATATAAGCCTAGTAACAGCCCACTTACTGCGTGTCGTGCCGTGCGAAGCAGCCACGCACTGTCAGGTAAACCCTGCTTCTCCAGTCCAGAATACTCGATCCGCCCCTGCCTCGTCCTGCACTGCCCGAGCCGTGAACCCCTGCTGTGACCTGACCCGGCTGAAGGCTGACACCCGACCCTGCTGCTGCCTGCCTCGCTTGGCGCCCGGTGGCTGCTGTCCACTTGGCATGGCGCACCACCGCTGACCGGACTGCCGGCCGCCCACTTCCAGTGCGCTCATGATCGCTCTCAACCGCTGATACTCCGGTCCTCATAATCCTCATCCCTTCTCAGCTCAGAAGTACCTCATCCCCCGTTCCTGATCTCTGAATCTGTAAGCTTTGGGCGAAATTACATGAAACTTATATGCAGTAGTTTTCAAAATACCGCCCCATTCCAAAACTTCGGTATTATGATCGTCGGCAATGAATACTACAGTTTCTAAAAACAGAAATTTTCTCAGTTTTAGTGAAACCGGATATGTTTGGCTGTACTATTTTACCGTAGTTTTGACACCTTAAGCAACTGAACCTAACAGCTAGCTACACCAAGGAGCTACGACCGGATGAACCTTTTGCATTTGCCAATCAAGTTGACCAAGTGTTCTCGTGGATGACCTTATCCAGGATGGTCAATTGTTTTGAAGATGAAACCTGGAGATAATTTTGATGGTTGGAGAATGGAATGATGTGGAAACAGAACCTTATCATCTCAGCAAATTCTTGAGCTTTTGATACCCATGATAAACAAAATTGGACGAGAAGAGGTATAGAGGGACTGTAGATGCTCCTATAGTGCCAATTGATGACAGTGTACCTCAATAAAGGCCAGCTTCCATTGTGATTCTGTTATTTATATTTTTAGTATTGTTGCTGCAACTTATGTCATTTTGGACATGAAACTTACTACTCTATTGCTTCTGCATGCAGGTTCGATGGATAATGAAAGTCACCGATCTGAAAATGTGGAGCCTAGTTGAGTATGAATTCATTGCTGTTATTTTCTCCTTCGTCCGAAATACTTATCATCAAAATGAATAAAGAGATGTATCTAGATATTTTAGTTCTAGATACATCCTTTTATCCATTTGATGACAAGTATTCAGACGGAAGATATTCCCTTTCATGTCGATGTACTTTATAGTTCGGACAACAAGATTTGTAAGTGTGACTGGCCTAAAGTGTCAATACTTGATCCTAAATACGTTGGCGTTGGTTGTTCTGTTTCCTACACATTCTTACATGTTCATATGTACCTACATCCGGGTTGTTGCTTATCTCTTAAACATCGAAGTGTTAAATAGGCTTGTTCACGAACTCGATCAATACAGTGATGCTGGTTGTCTTTTGCCAATATATCATGAAGGCATCTCTAACTTGGAGGAATAGCAGTAGAGTGTTAGTGTTAATCTCTTTGCACCAGAATAATGTAGCTGTAGCTTTCCTTCAGTTAGCTGTAGCGTATCTTCAGTTAACTGTAGCTTTCTTCACATAGTTTGTTTTGCACGTGATTTAACAGAAAAAAAACAAATTTGATGCTAATTTAAATAGATTGGACGATTTACGTTCAAACTTAGATATTTTAACATAAAATCGGACGATATTTTCTCTCATGAATTAAAACTTAAAAAACCAATCCTACCCTATACTTGATGGTGACCTAATGCGCTGGCCAACTGGCCGGCGACACCTCCGTCACCTGTCCGCTTCAACCGTGGAAGGAGCGGCGGGGTCACGGGCAGTGCTTCCCGACCGCGTCGCGCTCACGGATGATCTTGTTCTCTTGCTCCTGCGTCGCGCATAATGCGACGCGGACTCTGGATGATCTTGTTAACTTGCTCCTGCGTCACGCATAGTGCTGCAGCGGACACGAGACGGCGAGGAGAGGCGAGCAGCAGGACATACCTTAGGTGGCGGCGTCGTTGTCTCGAGAGACCACTATTTGCCGTATTCAGCATCTCCTCGTCAAGAAAAGCGGAACACGCTTTCGTCTCTGTTGTGGTGTTTGACTGATGCGATGACCAACCAGCGTCAAGTCATATATCTCGGCATGTAACGGCGCGGAGACCGAGCGTGGCGTGGGCGTTGCTCTCGGCTGACCTACCGCTTCACCGTCGACTCTAGTGACAGCGCGTTCGCTCGGGCGGCATCAATGCGGCACAAAGAAGCGAAGGCGTTCCGCGAGAGGCACTAAGCGTGGGAGATGTTTTGGTGGTCCCTGGTTTGCAGCCAGTTTGCGGGATTCGGAAAAACTAGACCGTCCATGGATTGATGGGGCACCATGTTGGAAGTCAAACTGCGTCCGGACGTCGATCCGGATGTTTGCGGATTTTTTGTGGGTCCATGTTGGCGGCGGCATAAGCAGACACACCATTTGTCCGTGGACTGGTTCAAACTGATCCAGCGGACGGTGATCGATAGCCGACCATGCAAGTTCGCATCCATTTCAAAACAATTTAGAATGAACGAGGCGAATTCACCAAACACGGTGATTTTATGAAGTTCGTACATAATTTACATAAAGCAGAGCGATATTTCGTCGGTTGAACTAAAACCTAAAAAACTTGGCTAACTTGTATGCGCATAGCCCTAGCAGACGCAATGTCGTGTCATCGTCATCCATGCTGTTGTTATGCGTAGCCAGTAGTCCTTCCGATGGCGAAGACGCGAGGCACATCCATCCTGTAGCGCCTCTGGCGTCGAGGAGGAACCATTCCACTTCCTCCCGTGTCGTGCGGAGGCCTCTGCGGCCAATGCCGACCTCGGCGATGGCTCCATGGCGGCAGCCTTGCCCTGCCGGCAACAGCGGAGGTGCGGTTAGCGTCCCTCCTTGTCGATCGATGAGCTTCCCATTGAGGTGCATGTCATTGTGCGACCGTTTCGTTGTGTTGCCGGACGGTCATGGGTCGAGCTTCCTTTGGATCGAGTCCCGCGAACCAGGCGGTGCCTTGTGGAACTTGGCGAATGCGGAGTGGCGCGCTGCATTGCACCACGTTTGATCGTCGCCTATCTCGCCGCCCTCTCTCGGTGGACGATGGCCCATGACGAGTCGGCGCCATCTGGCGGACGAGGGTGTGGGCGGCGGGCATGCGCCAGCGATCGCGTAGTCGTCCTCCTTGAAGGACTTGCGCCAGATTCGCGATGTTCGTGACGCTATCCCGTCGATCCGGTGTAATGGTTGAGCAACAGAATTCATTTTGCTTCACCCATATTGCACTGATTTTTTCAAACATAGAAGAAGCACTGAATTTCTACAAATATAGAAGAAGCACGTTCTGTTTAGAACAAATATATGTACAAGTGCCTATCACGGGCAGATGATTAATAACAAATTTATAATTTGTTTCGCTCCAAATGTTAGACTCACTTCTATTTCTTTTTAGTTTCGCTCCAATTTTCCTTTTCCTCCGTTCTCTCCGCCAACAGCGACTAATCTGACCAAGTACGCGCGCTTCATTACCATGGCCCCACCTGTCATTGGAATCCAGAACGGGCTAAACATCGGTCAAACAGATCGTGATGATGCGCAAATAAAATCGAAACCTCCCCTAAATCAGCACGGTTCCCTTCCTCGTCTCGTACTGGATTCATCCGCACGCCCGGCGGCCGGCCATCTCCACGACCTGAGCAAAAAAATTCATCCTCTCTTTCTGCTCTAATCTATCTCAGGCCAATTCCGGCTGATATAGATTCTCCAAATCCGACTGGTATGTGGTGGCAACAATCCTGCGAGTTCATCTAGTGGTGCCCTGCTCCTTATCCCATCTCATTGCTGCAATTCATGCCCTACATATTGGTTCTAAGCTGTTTTTTAACCACAATCGATATACAGAGATAACGATTCTAGTTTAATCTGAAATTGACTCATATATTTTGTTCGCTCGTTGCAAAAGTTTCCATTTTCAGTCGACTGAAATGGTTTTCAGTCAGATTTTTTGCCAATTGGATCCGGACAATTTTCCATCTTTGTACTTGTCATCTGTATGTCCATGTCAGTTTTTTCTCTTTCCCCATTGAGTTGCTTCACAGTCTGATGAGTGATGACAAACAAAAGAAGAAACATGAACCACATATCTGATTAGATCAATGTCATTGTAAACTTGAAACCACCACCAATTGCTGTGACCAAATAACAGCGAACCTTAGTAAAAGCACACTGTAAAAATGAATTAAATTGGCACTGTTATAAACAATACTTTAGTATCAAACTGGGAGCAACAAAACACACATGGATGCTACTCCTTCCGTCTGGAAATACTTGTCGGGAGGAATGGATGTATCTAGATGTAATTTAGTTCTTAGATACATCCATTTTAAGCATTTCTCGACAAGTATTTTTTGACGAGCAGTATGATTCAAGTTTTCTATAACTATGTAGAGAGTAGTCCTTGCTACACTGTAAAATATACAATAGATGCACGTACAAAGCAACATTAGTTTAGGGAGCAACAGAACAACTACGAGCCTAATGGTTCTAGGCTCAAAATGTACTACAACTTTGCAGCACAATTACATTTCTTTCATACTGAAAAATCATATAGTAGAAGCATTTACTAAAAAACTAGTTGCAGCAAACAAGCTCACATGCTAGGGTTCACAATTTCAAAAAGCTTTGTGGTAGAATACACTGCACGCGTATCAAATAAAGTAGTTTAGTACCTACTGGGAGCAGCAAACAAAATTTAGCTAAAAACACTAGGAAAAATAAACCATTTAGGACTAAACTTCAGAATTACTATAGCTTTGCAGTAGAGTTACATTCATTGTGACACTGTAAATAATATAAAAAATTCACTGTAAGAGTACTAGAAATTACTAAATCCTTGCTTGCCAATTACATTTCTTGAGACTCTGTAAAATGATACATAAACACACTGTAAAGAAAAACACTGAACCCGTGGTCTCTGTGTGCTCTATATTGTAGTTTCCCAAACAACCTATAATGTATTTCATAATTTATTTAAACTTTTGGTCATTTTCATTTTACGGCAGATATGTCATGACAAGAACTAACCTTGTTGAATCCAACGAGGAATATATGGCGGAAGAATCAATCAAACATCACAATTCTGCTTGAAAAAGATGTCCAAGAAATAGCTACTAATGATGAAGAAGGCTTCCAGTTGTGATGATGATGCCAATGCAGATGAAAATGAAGATGGTAAGTTTAGAACCTTCATTTATTTTACGAACAAACCTTCATACTTCAATGATAGGAAATTTGGATCAATGGCTGCAATTGGGCTTGAACCTTCGGTTGATGGACATAACTCAAACATAAAAGTATGTATCTTGTCGAGTACACAATAAAATTCCTCAAATTTCACTCAAAAATTATGGTCTCAACTAATACTTTGTTATGCTATCGTAGAAAATGCTTGCTCCTTGGTTGATGGACTCCGACTAGTTAACGACCCAATAATTTCTGAACAAGCCAAGTGGTTCCAATAGTGCATATTTGCAAGCATCAAACAACCATTACATTCGGATAAGGAGGTTTATTTACTTAAATACTCTTTGGTTGCGAGGATTAAGTTATTACGCACACCTTTTGCAATTACATATCATACCCGAACTTGGCGTGTATCCTTTTATCCTAGAACAAAGAAACTATGATTCATAATGGTGGCGTGCATGACAACTAGAAAAATGTACTAGTGTAGCGTCGGTGAAAAACTTCTCTTTGTAAAGAAGCTAGTATCTTTCCATAATCACATACAAACTGTTCAAACTATAGTGCTGGATTTTTATTTGTTTATTACTTCTTTGCTATAAAGGCGCTATCCAGACGAAAGAACAACAAAAAAGTACTAGTGTAGCAAGTAAGTGCTCAAAGTGGTAGTGGTTATTTGAGTTAGTTGGGTCTGAGTGAACTACATGTAAGTGCTGAAATTCATTTAACATGTTCCCCTTTTCACTCTGCTTTTCATGGGTGATGAGGATGATTCGACAATGGTAACTTTGATCTTCTCTATCGAACTAATTATTCTTGAAGAGGCGAAAAACCGTAACAAGGGCGTAGCTCTTGCTCCAAGTGTCTGTGTGATCCTAAAGTTAAACTTGATGGTGCGAGAAAATAGAAATGAATTCGGATAGGGCATTTCAATATGGTGCTTGTGGCGAAAATATAGTGCGGAGTTGCAAAGCGCAATACTCACGGTAATACATAAAAACAAAAGTGCCTTCAACCTTTGTACATGACTAATATCTTGCCTCAATTACTACTTGCATAATGTCAATGCATTGTGTCTTATGATTCATTTTGTTTCCTTGTTTGCAGATTAGGAAGATAAATGGATTAGTATATGGATGCGTGGCGAGTATAGTTCGATGTTCCAATTCATGGTGATGATGATGGATGCTTTGGTTTTAGTTAAGTTGTAGGGATGACATTCTGTTGGATGTTGTTCCTCGTTTATGTTTTAGTTAAGTTGTAGGGATGTTGATGGATGCTTTCGGTTTAAGCTTCGTTGTCAAGAAAATAGTTAGATCATGCATCACATTTGGATGATGTTCCTCCTCCAATATCCACTATTGTAATCCAACAACTTTATCTATTATATGATTTCTTCCTCTCATGACTATATTCTCTTGTTTTTCTTCACTTGAAAATACATAATTATGACCATTACGTGGAGCATCAATTTAATAAATAAAATAATAATATTCACATGATATATGTTCAGCGCTTGAGCGTTGGAAATTTTTTGTTGCCAAGCAATGGGATCTTGATTCCTGTGCATTAACCACCAACATATAGAAGCGTTGTAGAAGTCCATTTTATCTGTTGTAGTCTTGCAACAGTCCCTTTTACCAACGACAATATAAGCGTTGCGTTATGTGCTAGCAACACTGGATAAGGCTACGCATCCAAAACCGTTGGTAAAGACACTAGTGTGACGCCCTCGATTCAATCGTACACTAATCATGCGCAAATGTATGCGATCAAGATCAAGACTCAGGAAGATATCACAACACAACTCTACAAATAAAATAAGTCATACAAGCATCATAATACAAGCGAGGGCCTCGAGGGCTCGAATACAAGTGCTCGATCATAGGCAGTCGTGGAAGCAACAATATCTGATACAGACATAGGTTAAACAAGGTGCCATAAGATGGCTAGCACAAACGAGGGATCTGATCGAAAGGGACGGGCCTCCTGCACAGGATCCTCCTAAGTCACTCACAGTGGTAAATCGGTGATGCACGTAGTAGTAATGGCGCCTCGGAGTAGTAATCGTCATCAGCGGTGGCGTCGCTCTGGGCTCCATCGTCGATTGCAGCAATCAGTAGAGATAGGAAAAGAACAAGGCAGCAATGAGTACTCATCCAAAGTACTGTAAACAAGGAGCTACACTACATATGCATGGATATATGTAAAGGCCATATCGGTGGTGGCTACTGAGAATGCGAATAAGAGGGGATAGCTAGTCTTAACGAAGACTACGCTTACGGACACCGATCACGGCAGCGAACGAGAAAGGACAGGAAGTCCTCCAAGTAACATCATATAGCAATAATCCTACCCGGCGATCCCTGCTCATAACCACGGCGAGGCGACCACGGTTATGTCGGCACTTGGAAGGGTGTATTTTATCAAGTATCCGGTTCTAGTTGTCATAAGCTCAAGGTACAACTCCAAGTCGATCACATTACCGAAGATCACGGCTATCCGAATAGATTAACTTCCTGAGGGTGCACAACTTACCCAACAGCAGTCCCATTGGCCGGACACACTAGGGGTCATGCCCGACGTAAAAGATCAACACGTCGCAGCCCACCTAGGCACTGTGAGAGAGGCCAACCGCCGGTCTAAACCTAAGCCGAGGTGGGCCATCGCCTGACACACACACTTGCGTTCGAGGCGGGGAGCAGAACCTAGCCTAACAGCGTGCAGTCAATCCGTGGCGCCGCTCCGTCGTGACGTCCGAAGTGCTTGGTGATACCACGACGCGGGATACCCATAACTACTCCGTAGATGGTTAGTGCGTATAAGCCGTGTAACCCAGATCAAATACCAAGACCTCGTTAAGCGTGTTAAGTGCATGAGCGCCCGAAGCCGAGCCCACCTCTCTCTGGCGGTCTCAACACGCCTGCCGCTCCGCCTCAAAGATCCACTCGGGTGCTCCATCGGCCGACCGACTTTAGTCTCACATGTATCATGTATAAGTATATAGTATATACCGTGATCAACTCCAGTGATCACGGCCCGATAATATAGCATGGCGAGACAGAGACAAGTATGAAGGGTCACAGATGAATGAACTAGCATCCTATACTAAGCATATAGGATTGCGGTAAGGTAACAACGAAGTTACAAGGCAGGCTATGCGGCGGTATAGGAGTATCCAGCGATAACATGCTATGCTACTCTAATGCAAGCGGTGTAGATAAGAGTAAGCGATATCGGTGATCAAGGGGGCTTGCACGGTTGCTCGGCAAGAGAGAGAATTATCAACACCGTGAATCGAGCGGCATTGCGTCGGTCGTAGTCTACCGAAGAGAAGGGGAAGAAACAATGAATACAAGTAACGGATGCATAACGATGCATGACATGCCAAGCGATGCTAGGCGTGCCCTAACGTGGTAAGAGGAGTCTTGGTTTAGGGGAAAGCATCCAGGAAGTTATCCGGTCTCCGGACGTCTGTCAGACAGATGAACGGAGGAGAAAGTTTGCAGGTTCGATAGGTTAGAGGCGGCGTGGAATGACGAATTGCGTATCGAATTCGTCCCGTCGTTAGAGCAACTTTCATGTTGAAATTATTTTAATCCGGATTACGGTTAAAAGTTATGATTATAAAGGTTTATTAATTTCGGAATTTTAATTAATTATTTAATTAATTTCGAAATTACAATTATGACATCAGCATGATGTCATCTTGCGTCATCGCCAGCGGGGTTGACTAAGTCAACCACGCGGTGGGTCCCACATGTCATTCACTAAACCTAATTAACCTAATCGGGGTTAATTAATCTTGAATTAATTAAATTAACTAATGATTAATTAATTAATCCGATTAATTAGTTTAATTAATTACAATTAATTAATTAATGATTAGGGTTAATTAACCCGAGGATAATTAGTTCAATTAATTGCCCAATTAATTAGCTAATGATTAGTTTAACTAATCGAATTAATTAGATTAATTAATTACTCAATTAATTAATTAATTAGTTATTTAGTTAATTAGTTTAATTCACTTTTAATTCATTTTCGTTTGTTTAATTAAAACATTCTTTTTATCGTTTTTTTGGGGTGGGGCCCTGTCGATGTACGTGGCGCAGGCGCAGGCGCCTGAAGTCTGAGTCCTTGATCAGGCCTGACCCGGCATCAGGCGACCAGGCGGATCGAGGCGTGAGGCGGCCAGCCCGGCACAGCGCCCATGGCCGCAGCCGGTGAGGGTGTGGCGGCAGTTCGAGGCTCGGGAGAAGGGGATCGGGGCTCGGTCGGAGGCGGGGATATCACGCAAGAGGAGGGCAGGGCAAGGCCAGGTGGGCGCCCGCAGGCGCGGCACGAATCGTCTGGGAAGGAGGGCCGGTGGTAGCGGAGTGGGACGGACCCGGCCAGCGGGGGGAGGGGCAGCGAGAGGGCAGAGGCGTCCTCGCGGGCAGGCCTGACCTCCAGCAGACAGCTCCTGTCGTCGCCGGACGAGGAGGACTGGGGATGGGGTGGCGCCCGTGTGGCGCTTGATGGCCTGATTGGCGAGCTCGGTGTGAGGAAGAGGAGAGGCTCGAGGGCCTCACCGGGTTGGAGTGCAGGTAGTGTCTGCGGTGTAGGTCGAGTGGGCGTCGGGGCAGGCGACGGGGAGCAGGCCGTGAGTGGAGGAGTCCGGGAGCCAGGCAGCCGGACCATGATCATGATCGCCGGCTCGGTGGGGCCTGAGGAGGAGGAGTCCCGGCGTGGAGGAGGAGGGAGGACCGTGGCCGGGCAGCGAGGCAGCGGCGGGGATCGCCGGGGGAGGCGGTCGTGGCGCCCGGCCCGATCTGATCGGTCGGAGCGGGCGAGGGAGGGAGAGTGGGGCGGTGGCTGGGTTAGCCAGATGGGGAGTTCTAGTGGGGGGGTGGGCCCGTGGGCCGACCAGAGGAGGAGATGGGCCAAGGGGAGTGGGAGGGGCAGTGGTGGCAGTGGGGTTTATCCCCTCCAGTTATTGTTTATTTTTCTTTCTTTTGTTTCCTGTTTTGGTTTATTTTAAATGCTTGGCATTTTGTAAATACTAGTGCACCCACCAATATTAGGTTAGGTATTTTAGAAACCCGGAACATTTTAGAGTTAGATTTGAAACCCTTTTATCGTTTGCTTTATTTTAATTTTGTTTTGAGCGGTTCCGAATTAGCGAGAGTTAATTAAAACGGGATTACTGTAGCATAACCATCCGGGCGTTACAAATCTCCTCCACTACAGAAATCTCGTCGAGATTTAGGAGGTAGAAGGAAAAGTGCGGGATATTCATCTCGTAGGCGATCCTCGCGTTCCCGGTGGCTTCATCTTGAGTGATTCGACCCTTTGGACTATGAAATTTGTTCGGCTT
>JAHIAM010019327.1:0-15422 GCA_021605205.1 Aegilops longissima
ATACTACCCTAACAGATCCACGGATACGCCGTTCTTCATGGTTTATGGAGCGGGCGGTTCTCCAGCGACATCCGTCATGACTCACCTCGTGTGGCAGCCTAAGTTGAAGCGGATACGAGGCAGCCTGACAGGGCGCTTTGGATCGGTGGATGAAGAAGCGAGACATAGCAGCTGCTTTCGCTCGGATTTACCAGCCAAGGATCTTTCGTTATCATAGTCGCGAGTGAACCAGAACCTTTCAAAGGAGATTTGGTGCGACTCATTCAAGACCAGACGGATATGCACAAGCTATCCCCACCTTGGGAGGGACCTTTCGTGATCAGCAGAATCTGCACTGGGTCGTACTATCGATCGATGTTGAGAGCATAAAGACTCCGCATACGTCGGAAGAGGAGACCAACGGCCGTGGAACATAGCTCATCTTGACCTTATTATACACAACCATCGGCTCTACTTATGTACATATTATGGCGGTGTATATATTATGAATAAAGCAATAAACGAACATCGGTTAAAGCGGGGTATCTGTTACTGTTACATCATGTGTGGTTACATGGGTTATTACAGTCTTAAAGCGGCCTCCGGTTTACCCCTTGAGTTTGCTTTCTAAAAGCTTTATGATATCACTTGGGGGCTTGGTGGGTTCCGAACCAATGCAACACCTTTTGATAAGCGAAGCCACCGGATCACAGGGACATGGTCAAATCTAACCGATCACGCTTTTTGATCGCCTAAGGCCATAGAAGTCACTTAGGGGCTTGGTGAACCCGAACCATTCCCACTTGATTGGCATAATGCCCTGCAGTTTTGATTGGGGACTGGCTGATTCGAACCATGGCTACACCTTAGAGGAGCTTGGTCATGGCGAACCATGGTAACCACCATCAGGTCGGCTCGGTCTGACTTATCTTTTCAAAGCGGTTTATCATTGCCTTTGCTCCTATGTTTGTCAAGCTGTTGTTGATTTTGTTGTGTTTCTTAAACCAACAACATTATTAAACCCGTCTTCAAAAGTGACGATTAATGGGAATTGGTCAACTTTTCTTAATCGATGATAGTTTCACGGTTTGATGTTTTATATTAACATCTATTATGGAGTAACGGGGGCTCATTCTATTGACGCGGTGTCGTAGTAAACCCGGCGATATAAACCACAGAGCTGTTATCTCCTTTGGCCATTAATGGTTTATACAACCTCCACTTCAAGATTGGCTAAAGACAACTTCATGCTCAGCGGCCGGCGGTATTTTTGTATCACAAAGTTTTGATTATATACCTCCATATTTCCTATATGTATGAATATCACAAACCGTGGCCAGCACGAGACCCGGCCAGAAGTAGTTTAGATTTTACAACTTCTGAGCAATTTAAATTGAAGGTTTGATCATTCAATCAAAAGTGCGCACCAGAACGCAGCATATTCAAAACAAAAGTGATGGCTATTCTATTACAAGGCATTGGAGGCCCAAAATTTGGAATGGGCGTCATAGACGAACCGATGCATCAACGGAAGCAGGATTAAGATTTATTACCGTGTTGGCGTGAAGAAGATGGGTAAATCGGCGTCGGTTCAACTTCTTCCTCACCACCCAATGGTCGGAAGTCATTGGTGGTCCAATCAATCCGGGTTAAAGCACGAAACAACCTCTTCACTTATAAGCTCAGCGGATCAGCGTCGAGGGCATAAGTGTGCTTACGGGTTGGCGGAACAAGGTTCTGCACTTAGGAATAACAGCTTCAACCCGTCATTTGTTTGCATAAATAGAATGAGGCGGTGAACCGTCGAGTTGGCCTCTGTTGCCGATTATTTCATGGATAGCGCATCTCCCTTGTTACCAGTTTGAGAAACATCATTATCAAATGCTTAGCCATTTTCTTGAAACCTTTGGGAAGCCTTTGGCTATATCAGGCGGATCAAGATCAGCTATCCATGCTTTAAGGCGAGTTAGAGCCAATAAGGTGCCGACAAGACATGGATCGTTCAATTCTTCTATGTCGTGAGGTATATGGCGGAAGCTGATCCTTACCCGAACACCTATGGGACGGACGAGGCCCCTTCGGTTGGGTGGGGCGGTCGCCTGAAACGCGGTCGAGGCCCGAAACGGCAGTTTACCCAACCGGAGCTCTCGGGAGGAATGCTTACTCCCTTGCGTATGTCGTTGTATTGAGTTCTTACTGAGGGAGGCGGAGTGCCACATTACACTCCAGCCTACTTGAGACCTAAGCGTGAGTGTTTTCTTGCCTTGAACCGGAACCCCCTCTATATTGCGCATGGGCCTCCTTTTATATGCTCAAGGGTCTCCGACGAATGTAGCGTAGACAAAGCAAAAAGCGGAAAAGATCACGGTTGGTACAGCTACTTATGCGATTATATCATACCTAACGTGACGGCGAGGACAAAGGCATTAAAAAGCCCGTCGTCCCCCAAACGATTACAAGCGAGGGACCGTCGAGAGGCCACCCGCTTACGATGGTAATCTTGTCGGCGTAGCACTTGCCACGTAGCTCTTCAGGCCTGACCCTCTTGCCGCGTGGCTTGGAAAGGTCCCAAAGGCGACACGTTAGTGGATGTGCTGGGTAGCAGAAGACAGATTAGTATACGCGCGACAAAGCGCCTTGCCATGATAAGCGTCGCCTTGTTAAGCGTCCAGGGCTTGTAACCTCACAGGGGCCTTCAAGCAAGCTCCTCTTGCGAGGGCCTTATCTCTAGGTGCCTTGGGTGGCCTTCCCGACAAAGCTCCTCTTGCAGGGCCTTGTCTCCTTGGCTTGAATACTTTGTTCTTGAATGGCTCCAAAGAACCACCAGGGGACCTTGGCGGTCACTGTGCAAGCCTTGCCCTTGAGCGAAGTGCTTTACAAGCTGCCCGTCTGCAGAGTTCAGGATACTAGGGTACCCCTACTCTAGTACACTGACAGAAACCCGGGCTGGGCCACACCTGCAGTGCAGCGCTGTTGGGCCAGAGCCCAAAATAAGTACGCAGGCACCTGTGGCACTGGGTTCTGTGAAATAACTCCTCCCGGACCCACCCACGTCCCCCACAGGCAGCCGCGGCGATGCGGTGTCGTGGGAGAGATCGTGGGGTTTCTTTCGGAAGCGGACCGTCCGCCTCCTCCCTCTTTATAAGCGGGGAAGCAGGGGCAGTTCGCCCACCTCTTGATTGTTGTCCAATCTCGAAAAACCTCCGCTGCTCCCCTTTTCCCAAGGCTAAAAAGAGCAGCGCTCCGCCCCCTCGCCACCCAGCACCACCGCCGTCGATCTCCCCACCACCTCCGCCATGGCTCAAAGCCGACAAGGGAAAGCCGTGAAATCGGCGGCGCAGCGGCTCATGGCCTGCGGAAGGCGGCAATCTTCCCCCTCAGCTGCCCATGAAGGATCTGAGGTACTACTACCTCTTACGGTGATGGAGCGGCGCATCCAGCGCCTGAAGGTACTCTCGGCTGCTGCCGGGCGGCTCGAGCAGGTACCCTTTCTTGCGTGTTCTTCTCTGCGGGCTCTGCCCGCCCTTCTCCTGGTTTACGCTGACATCGCGAACACCTATGGGTTCCGCCTCCTTGATTTCACCCCAATGTTATTCGACCATTGCAGTTTTGCACATCTCTGTGAAAACTTTGTGATCCATCAAGCGTAGCTCTTTTCGCCCTTCTTTATGCCCCGAGTTGAGAGGAACCTCTTCGGCGGAATCGCTTGGATCTCAAGGATTGGCAAGAAGGAAGCTTATCTGGAGGAGAGCTCCAGCACAAGTGGAGACGAATGGAGGATTGGTGTTGGATTGTCGAGGAGAACTTCGCAGCCTCTTGCCCGATGCAAACCCCAATAGTCTTGGACAGCGATTGAACAGCGTGGCCCGGAAGGCCTTGGCTGAAGATTGCCGTCACGGATCCTCGCCTTAGACTTGCGGGCTCACCGTGAGCACCGTGGGTCGCGGTTTCCTCGCCGCGCATCGCCCTTTGCAAGAGAGGAGGAGACCCGCGGGGAGTTCGAGGCGGCCCGGATATCGAGGCTGGCGAGCCTCAACTTTCTTGTCTTGGGCTGGCGCGATGATCTTGGGCTTTCGAGGTTGCGAGGGTGTCGTTCGCTGCAACAATTCCTCGCTCGACCGCATCCGTGCAATGATGCCGTTTGCGACTTCGCATGGAATTGTCCCAACAGGCAAAAACCTGCGGATGGCGTCGTCGGAGTTCTTTGACAACTGGTAGAAGTGCGGTCCGCCCCAATGAAACAGAAGAGCCTCAACGCGACACCAGATGATGAGATCTGGCGCCGCCACGAGCTGGAAAAGCGGCAGCAACCGCTAATGGCAGTTGATTCACCGTGGAGGAGCAAAAGGCAGCGGGGCAAGCCTTGTCGGCGAGGAGTTGCGCGAGGAAAACTTGTCGGGCCTGAAGTGGTCAGCGAGCCGCGGGCCTCCTCCCCTCGCCGGACAGCTTGCAGCGCCGAGCCCCATCTCCACCAGAAGGCGTCTTCATAAAGCAGGGGCGTGCGAAGCGAGGCAGACCCACCGCCGCACAGCGGCCGCGCTCCAGCGGCAAGCTTTGGCGCGGAGCACCTCCCCTTGGCCAACCCGGGCCAGGGCCCTCGAACCCTGCTTCTGCCCCGCCAGCGGCCAAGGAACCCACTCCTCCCCTCGTCGCACGGGCGGAGCCAAAATTGATCTCTCCACTCTCGGCTCCGGCGAGGAAGAAGAAAGAGTAAGATTCTTTGCTGTACTTGTAGTTCTTGATTTGTTGCTTTGTCTTGTATCTGATTTGCTTCACTCTGAACCCATTGCTTTTGGGGCGGCCCAAGGCGTCGAAGAGCAAGGCCCGGTGATTGTCGCCGAGGCGAACCCACATGACAGAGGCGCGTCAAGAACCACCTTCCGGACTCGGACCCTTCCTCAAACCAGCTGACATAAGTGTATGGTTTACTTCCTCTTGTCGAGGCGTGGTGGGTGCTCTTTCTTTGCTGATATTTGTTGTTGGTTTGTGTAGGGCGAGCAGCCTCACGAGTGCCACGAAGCCGCTCGACATGCCATCGCCGACTAACACGCCAAGGAGATTCCCGGCAAGGGGCGTTCTCAGGCAAGGGAGACTTCTCCGGCAAGGGACGCACCAGTGACCCTCCGTTGGTTGAGACCACGGCGCAGATCTGATCGGTAATCCTCTTCTTGAAAAATTCCTTTGTTCTTCTTCTTGATTTTCTTTTGAATATTTGTGACTTTTCTTTCTTTTCGGTCGTCGATCCATCGCCTGAGCCGATGGGCCGAGTTCTTGCAGCGAGGAGGGAGCCTTGCATCATGGCAACTGCCGCCGCCATCGAAGAAAGCTGGCGTGGCAGGCCCTTGCCGTAGGCATCAGCTGCCGCGAAGCTAGCGAGGGCCCAGCCGTCGCTTGGCGGCCACGAGGCGCGAGGCGCCAGGGCGCTCGCCGACCGCCCGATCCCTCCGCTGCTGCAGCGTCGGGCTCGAAAGTGACACAGCACCTATTTGAAGAAGGCGGCGATGGCCTCTTCATCAAACTCCACAGGCGTCGAGCTCAGGCGTGATCGAAGGAGACTTTTGATGAAAGTTGCTGCGCCCTCCGCTGAGGCTGGCAGTTAGTCGCGTGCCAAGCAGCGGCAGTGGCGTGGTGAGGAGGAAGCAGCTCTTGCGGAAGCTATTGTCGCTCTACCGCGCTCGAAACAAGCCAAGCTAGAATCGAGAAGCGCTTGTCAGCGAGCGGAGGAGCGGAACGCCGAGAAGCGCGGAGGAGCTCCGAGGCCTCAACGCGGAGCTCTCCGGTCCTTAGTAGCGGAAGCGGGAGGCGACTTCGCCGAGGCGTAAAGCCTTCCTCCTCGAGAAGGCTGAAGTTGAAGACAACAGCTCGCCCGCTTTGAGAAGCTGTCTGGCGAGGAAGGCGAGTTAGGCGCTTGTGGAAGGTTAATCTTGAGCGCCCACGAGAGGATCTTGTCGCGTGTGAGCAAACATTTGGCGGGGGCTCTCAAGGAAGCAAAGGATGCTGCTGCATTGCAGAGGCTGCCAAGAAGGAGTTGGAGGCAGGTGGCATGCAGCTGGAGACCAATCTCAAGGAGGCGGTGAGGCTTGCTCGCATTCAAGCATGGCGCGAGAAGAGCGCCTACACTCTTGGCGAGCAGTGAGGCCGTCTCGCAAGAGGAGAACAAGAAAGCAGCGGCGCCTTGAGACTCAACGCAGATCTTGAGTTGGCCAGCCACCCCCCTTGGCTCGAGGAGCGGAGACAGGCGCCCGAGAGCCGGAGGTGGCCTTGAGGGAAGATCAAAGGCAACGGCGGCGTTCTTTGGCGAGTCTTGCTTACTGCCGAGAACACTTTTAGGGAGAATGTGGAGCACTGGACCGAGGTCTTGTGGATGTTCTTTGCAACCATCATCGAGGAGCTAGCGCAGCTTGGGATGGTGGATCTTGGGTATTCCTTAGATGAGCACCACCAACCTGGCGCCAAGCTCAGCTTGTTCTTCAAAAGCGTGGCGGCAGCCCTCCGGCGACTCGGGAGAGATCCCAAAGCAGCTGGCCGGCGAGTCGCGCCCGAGATGCTGAGAACTCTTCAAAGTCTTGATGAAGGTGGCCTTCCGCAATCAGGCCTCAACCTCACCAGCGTTCTCAAGTCCTTGCCGCGGATGCTGATGTGGAGCGCTCAAGACCCTTATCGCACCATTGTGGAACAAGGTGAGCGGGATCAAGAGGGTTGTATGCGTCGCGTGGATTAGGCGCCCGTTTTTCTCTTTTGCTTGTATTTGTTGATCATGTTATGAGAACAATCTATTAGAGCTGCGACAAGCTATCTTATAATATAACTCTATTTAGGGTAGTGATTGCTATGTTATTTCCTTTACTTGATTCCTTCCTTTGTATGTTTTTGCCCTACGCTTTTGAGGGAACTTCGTCGTATGAGCACCTTTGCTTGTGGCCTGAAGTCTTGGGACATCGGCGACAGCCTCTGGCGGTGCTGCTACGACAAGAAACCTTATCGCATAACTAATGTGACTCACTTAAGTTGTTGGCGGACTCGAAACAAAGTAAAGCGCAACTAGCTACTGAGTTGGTTCCTCCAGCACACCGTTTTTCCATACAAAGTAAAGTCGTTCGAGGAAGATAACTTAAAAATTTTTAAACTGATTGCTCAAACTTTGCAACTTAGCTTTTATATCGTTTGCTTCGATAAGCGAAACTTCCTCGAATGACGCTTGGTCCCACCATTATCTTCTCCTTTCCCCGGCAAACTTGTGGGCGGGGAACCTTCCTTTCTTTGAGAAAGAAGAGAGAAAATAAAGATATGGAGCCTTGCGGCTCGTTATTGCTTACCGGGGGTAGGTGCTGCACAAGTGTCGAGATAAGTATGCAATAAAATGTAGAAAGCATGAAATTGACAAGATGTCACGGAACACATGACTTTACTTATGCGAAGTCTGCTTGCCGGCTTTGTACAAAGGATTACATGCAACATCGGCAAGACTTGTACAAAAGGTGGTTCCGGAACAGGTTCGACAACACTCTCTGAGTAAAACTTACGAAGATGCTCGATGTTCAGGAGTTGCTCACGGAATGCCATCTTCGGTCTCAAGAGGACGGCGCTTGAGCCCTAGTGACTTCGTTTCACCCGGCGAGGGCCTTCCCACTTGGCGTCAACATGTGGGAATTCTTGGCGGACTGCGCGGCGAAGAAAAGTCGCCTTCCTCGAGACTTACGGCACTAACTGCGGCTATGGTAGCGGCGCAAAACTTCTGGTATCGAGCAGCTCGTGCTACTGGCTGAAGGCGGTCCTCCTCAAGGAAGCGGTCGTCATCTTATGCAGCTGCTCTTGCTCAAAACTCATCATAGCGAGCACTTTCGAGGTGACCCATATCTGAGTTCCGTGGGGAGAACTGCCTGCTGCTCCATAGACTAGGCGAAGGTGTCGGCGATGGCTCGATTTGGCGTCGTCTGATCGACCAAAGAACCTGACAGCTCCTCAATCCGATTCTTTCCGCGCTTGCAGCTTTCGAAAGTCTGGTCTTGAGCCCGCGCAGCACTTCAGCATTCGCCCTCTCCGCATGGCGTTACTTCTCGGATGAGCAAGCGAAGCGAAGAGAACCTTGGCGCCAAGATCTTGGGCGTACTGCATGAAGGTCCGGCTCGTGAATTGCGTGCCGTTATCGGTGATGATCCTGTTAGGGTTCAAAAGCGGCAAACAATCGACTGAAGAACTTGGCTAGCTGTGTCTTTGTCACCTTCCTCAACTGCTTCCACTTCCGGCCACTTTGTGAACTTGTGGATTACAGCATTACAAGTACTCAAAGCCCCGACTCCTTCGGGGAAAGGGCCGAGGATGTCGAGCCCGGACCGAAAATGGCGAGGATAAAGGGATTATGCAGAGCTTGAGCTGGCTGGTGTATCTGCTTGGAATGGGCTAGCGCTTCACACTTGGTTACTTGTGCGGTTGCATCTGGAGGACTGTCGGCCAAAACAAACCTTGCGGAACAGCTTTGCGGCAAGTGCTCTTCTTGCCAATGTGGTGACCATATGCCTCCATGTATCTCTAGCAGCTTTTCTCCATCTTCCGGTGAATACACTTCAATTTCACACCGTTGAGTCTTCTTACATGCGAGTGTGTTGTCGACAAACTAGTACATACTTACTGCCGGGCTACTCTTTCCGCTTCTTCTTGCTCTTGGGAAGTTCTCTGTCTGAAGGAAATGGACAATCTCTTTGTGCCCATTGGAGCTTGCGGCTCGACAACAAGGACTAAAGGCATATCTGCTGCTGCGGGAACATCCGCTTCTCTGGCGAGAACCTGCGGCTCGGCCGAGCTTAGCGTTCCCGGCAAGCTTGCGGAGCAAAACTTGTCGGGGCGTGCGCTTCATTGGAACAAACCCTAGGGCTTGTCGAGCAGACTGCTCCTCGGCACTCTTAGTGTTGATCTTGGGGACCTTCTTGGCGGCGGCGAGGGAGCTCTGCCGGAAAATAGTCACCAATCAACTTCCTCTTCTTGTTCTGTCCGATTGATGGTGTTCTGAGCCGGTTGAGTCAGTTTGAGCACAAAGATCCCTGGTTCCACAGAGTAACTTAAGTGCGGCGCACTTGACGAGCCATCGGCAATGTGGATTACGAGCTCTTGGAACATATTCCATCTGTGAGCCGTCAAAGTGCTCTTCTAGCTTTCTCACTTCATCAACGTAAGCTTCCATCAACGGACTCGATAATTCTTGTTCACTTGGCGGACGACAAGCTGTGAGTCACCACGACAATGAGCTTCTTGATCCCAAGGTCTGCTGCGATCCACGAGACGGCAAGCAAACCTTCATACTCTGCTGTATTGTTTGTTGCTTGCTCCTTGGGAAAGTGCATCGGACTACGTACTTGAGGTGCTCTCCGGTGGGTGCAACAAGTAGCACGCCCTTTTGGCGCCTTGCAGCGAAGGCACCATCAAAGTACATCAGCCACTCTTTGCTTGCTTCCTTGGCCAGGATGCTCGTTTCTGGAATTTCTTCATCTTGTGTTGGCGTCCATTCTGCTATGAACTCTGCCAATGCTCTGCTTTGGATAGTTGAAGTGCTCTCAAACTTGAGGCCAAAGCTTGGCAGTTCGATGCCCACTCGACAATCCTGCCTGTTGCTTACGGATTTTGCGTTATCCTCTTGAGCGAGCAGTGATGGCTGTGATCTCATGTGCTTGGAAGTAATGGCGCAGCTTTCTCGAGGCCATGAGAAGAAAAGCAATTTCTGCACACAGTACCTTGACCTAGCCCCTGCGAAGGAAGCCCGACAAAGTAAACTGGGCGCTGCACCATTCCTTTTGCATCTTCTCACGCTGCTGCGAGATCCATCTTTATCGGGACGAGCTTGCGGTGAAGTCCCTTGCTTGTCGCTGGATGCATCTGCCGTGGTTGCTAGCTCATCATCCGCCTCCTCTCCGCTACTAACAGCACTAACCACTTGATTGGTTGCGCTATATAGCAGCAACTTCTCTTGTGGCTTAGGTGCGACAAGTGTTGGAGTGGAGGACAGGTATCTCTTTAAGTCTGCAGCGCAGCCTCCGCTTCGAGTCCATTTCATTGGACCTGCCTTTTCAATATTTTGAAAAATGGCGGTAGCCTCAGCAGAACCTAGAGATAAACTCTTTGAGAGCAGCTACATAACCAGCAAGTCTTCGTACATCCTTGAGCGCTTTGGTGCTTCAATCTGCTCAATGGCCTTGATCTTGTCGGGATTGGCTTCAATTCCCGGCGAGACACGAAGAACCGAGAAGCTTGCGGAGGGACTCAAACACACACTTCTCGGGGTTGAGCTTGAGGTTGATCTTGCAGATTTACAAAGGTTTCGTCTAAATCTTGAATCGAGTCGCCTTGTCCTTGCTCTTGACCACTATGTCATCCATGTAGGCTTCCACATTTCTGTGTATTTGTGGCTCAAAAGCGTCATGGACTACTCTTGCAAATGTTGAACCAGCATTCTTTAAACCGAAAGGCATCCGTGCAAAGCAGTATGTGCCACATGGGGTGATGAAGCGGTCTTCTCCTCATCCTCTTACGCCATGAAGATCTGATGGTATCTGAGTATGCATCAAGAAATGAAAGCAAATCACATCCGGCCGTGGAGTCAACAATCTGATCGTCTGCGGCAAGGGAAATGGGTCTTTGGGACAAGCTTTATTAACATCGGTAAAAGTCGATACAAAGCCTCCATTTCCCGTTTGCCTTCATACGACTACGGAGTTAGCCAACCACGTGGGATGGAGCACTCCTCGACAAGGCCTGCTGCTTCCAATTTCTTGATTTCTTCTGCAATGAATTCTTGGCGCTCCTTTGCACCTTCGACTTTACTTGGCGGGCGCGCGCGGACAGGGCGGCAAGATGGTGCTCAATTACTCACAGGAACACCGGGGATGTCGGGGCGGTTGCCATGCAAACCGTCGGCGTTAAGCCCGTGAGAAAGCAGCAATGGAGCCTTCCTATTTAGGGTCGAGTGTGGCGATGGTGAAGGTACCACCGTGCCATCCTCCTTCAGCGGACACCTTCTTGGTCTCTGGTGGAGCTGCCGCCGTCTTCTTACACTTGCGGTGGAGCTCGATGGTGCGTCCTCGGCAGTGGCGCAGCACTCAGAAGAGGTGCGCTTGCGGAGTGGGCATCGAACTCTTGCGGACTTGGTCTTCTTCTTCGCCCAGGAGCTTCAGCGGCAAGTGACTTTGCGATCTGTTGCGGCTGCTGCTTCCGGTAAATCTTGTCGGTAGAGATAAGAGCATCCTTCTTGTCGCCGGGGACGGAGATGACCTATCGGGCCTGGCATCTTGACATGTTGTATGCATAGTGAGAGGCCGCCATGAATTTGGCGAGTCTTTGGGCGGCCAAGTATCCCATTGTAAGGCAATGGAAAGTCAACAACGTCAAAAGTGACCCTCTCGATCCTGAAGTTCAACTTCGCTGCCAAATGTCACGGCAGCGTGATCTTTCCCTTGACTTGCTCCTTCCGGATTGATTCCTTGGAATGTGCGGTCTCTTGAGCTTCGCCATCGAGGATCTGGGTTTACGGAGTACCGCGGAGGAGATCAGGTTCAAGCCGGCCCGCCGTCAACTAGCATCTTAGTGACCTTGAGGTTGCGGATAGTTGGTGAAACCAACATCGGCAAGCACCGACGCCCCGATTATGCGATCGGGTGGTCCTCAATATCAAAGATGATAGGCGTCTTTGGACCATTTAGAAACTTGCGTGACTCGGCGATGGTTACGCCGCATTGACTTCCCGCATCCACTAGCTTGAGCTGGCGGTGTGAAGTATGCAGAGAAGCACCGCCGTCGGCGCACAAGACCTCTGTGGCTTTTGGAACTCCTGCTCATCGGTCTCGTCATCATCCATGTCTTCATAAATTAAGTAAATCATCTTCATCCTTATCGCGGCGTGGGAGTGCTGTCTCCTTGCCGCTGCTTGGCCTTTCACATGGCGTCCTCCTCGGCCAGGCGTTCTTGCTGGATCCTCTAGCACCTTCCTGGGCCTTCTCCTTGTCGCGTCGCTCGTGTTCAGCCTTTTGCTCGACAAGCTGCTGCGACCTTCTTGCAGCTCTGGAGGTCATGGCCCTTGGTGCGGTGGATCTTGCGATCACTTGCTTGTTGGATCCGTCAGCTTGCCGGCGAACCGCCTGACCACGGTAGTTGGTGCGGCGGCAACCTCCTCTGCGGAGCTACCAACTTTGGCTTTCTTGGCGCCACCTCCGTTGCGGATTGCTCAATAACTAGTACATCTTTGCCTTTCTTCTTCACATTGTTCCGCCGCGGTTTTTCTTTGCCAGGGCGGACCCTTCACTATCAGATCCTGCTGCTTCTATATTCTCTCAGGGGGTCTCCTCCCTTCCTCATGCGTGCACACTTGCGTGGGAGCATATAGCTCACTGGCGTCTGATCTTGCACATCGCCATCTCCTCCGCATCCTGCGATTCCGTTGCGTTACGATGGAGCAGCGCTGATTACCCATGGCAGGGGTGGACATGGGATGTTGTGTCATGTCTGGCAGCTGAATCTCTGAATGTACTTAGCGAGGCTCTCCTTCCTTCTGGGCGAGCAGATGAAGGTCGCTTTCTTGGCCATGAGGCTTGTGGCCTGTGAAGGCACCGACAAAGCGATGGCATAGATCTGCCGGGGAGGATATGGAGTTGTCCGGCAGAAGTGCATGAGCCATGATCGACATTGGGTTTGAGTACGGTGAAGTAGTTGGCCAGGATCTTGTCGTCGTCCCCGGCAGCTTGCACGCGATGGTGTAGATCTGAGGAACTCCGGCGGATGCGTCTTGCCGTCGTACTTCTCTGATGCGTCGGCGAAATTCTTCTTCTTTGGGCCATTGGACTTGCCGCAGCTCACGAGTGAGCGGGGCAACCTACAGCGTCACGGCAAGTCGCTGGTTCCCCTGGCGCATGCATGTCGACGGAGGCCCCAGCGGCTGGTCGGATTGACTTGGCGCTTCTCTTGGCCTTTCGATCTCGAGTTGGCGTCTTCTTGTTGTCGTTCGTGAAGAACTTGGCGCTGATCGCGAGCGAGCTCGTGGATCCGATGAAGCGGTGGAGTGGCTGTCGAGGTGGATCCGGCAAGTTGGCGATCTTGGCCTTGGAGGTGGAGAGTGCATGGTGGTTGCACCCCCACGGTTTAACTCGCCACCGGCTCGTGCTTAGCGTCTGTCGCGGCAGCGTATGTACTGAGCTGCCGCGAGGTGTACGCCGTTAGCAAAGCCGATGAGACTCTGAATGGTGGCCCTCCATTCGCCGACCTTGTCGGCTGTTGGAGGTAATCGAGGCGGTTGAGCTCGCCAAAGCCTGTACTTGGAGTGGTGGCGGCAATGGCGAACCGGCGCGAGGCGGGATATCTTTCGGACTTCTAACTATGTTAGAAGGCGGTATCCCGTCGGCGACGCCGTGCCTACGCTTCGTGCGCCATGTTGGCGTGCATCGCTGGTCTTGAGGAACCGAGATCCACCAGCTCGATCTTGGTCCAGCGGCGTATGGTACCTATGAATACCATGGCGCTGTCGGTCCGCGCCTCACGAGATGGGCGCGGTGCATGTCTGGCGCCGAGTCTGCTGCAGCCTTGTCCTTGGACTTGGCAGCGCCGTGGGCTCCCTCGTCGGCGCCAGCTCTTCCACGGTGTCTATCCCACCACCCATTTGCTCCGGTGGTGGTGGGATCGGCGTGGGCTGGCTCGGCTGCCGCGAAGCCTTCCTTCTTCTTGGTGGCATGTCGATGAAGGCGATGAAGATCTAGCTCGTGTGAGCGCGGATCAGGTTCACACAATCTCGGCATCCCTACGGCGCGCCAAAGATGTCGGGGAAGCTGATCGGCCCACGAACACCTATGGGACGGCGGACCGAGCCCCTTTCGATGTTCGGACCTATGGCGGACGAATCGCCTGAAAAGAAGCGCCATCGAAGAAGCGACCTGAGCAGTTACCCAACGAGAGCTCTCGGAGATCGCACTCCCTACTCTGCATGTTTGATTGTATTGAGTTCTTGCTAGGGAGCGGCTTGAGTGCTACAGTACCGCCCGCGGCTAACGCGAGACCTAAGCGTGAGTGTTTTCTGGCTTGAACCTTGAACCCCCCTCTCGTTGCGCATGGGCCTCCTATTATATGCTCAAAGGGTCTCAAGCCAGTGTAGCAGCGTGAGCAGGGTAAAACATGGAAAAGGAGTGCAGTTGGTACAGCTACCCATACAATGTGTCATACCTAACCACAGCGGCGAGGACAAAGGCATTAAATGCCGTCTCGTCGCCTAAGCGAGTGCAACGAGGGCCCGTCGGGGCATACACCGCTTACCGCGATGGCAATCTTGTCAGCGCCGCTTACCACCGCGCTCAGTTGGCCGCCTGGCCTCTTGCCACGTCACGCAGGAAAGATCCCGAGGCGACCGCGTTGGTGGATGTCTTTGGGCGCAGACATGCAGTGGTAGTCTGCGCTGACAGCGCCTTACGCGGATTGTTGTCTTGTCAGCGTCCGGAAGCTTGTAAGCTCACGGGCCTTCCCGGCAAGCTCCTCTTGCGGGGGCCTTATCCCCTAAATGCCTTGGGTGGCCTTCGGCGGAAGCTCCTCTTGCTTGGGGCCTTATCTCCTTGGCTTGAATACTTTGTTCTTGAATGGCTCCAAAGGAACCACGGAGGACCTTGGCGGTCACCCAGCAAGCCTTGCCCATGAGGTGCTTTCTGGCCTGCGTGCGAGTTAGGGATACTAAGGTACCCCTACTCTAGTACACAGCCGGTATCATGGATAGCTGGTCCGGTGTATCCTTGATCAGGGCGGAGCTGTGTTATCATAAGAGGTGGCGCAAATAACTTCGCTGGGTGCGGTATACAAGCTGTTCAATTAGCGTATCTGCGCCTTGAGTTTCTTCCGCATGTCGAGCCGGATGAGCAATAAACTACCTATACGGTTTAAGAAAGTTCAGGTTAAACGGTGGAAATGTAAGCGGAATATTAATCATAACCTTGGTGAAACATTTCTTACCAAATATTGCGAGAGGTCATGGCGTTAATTTGGTGCTTTAATCGATGAGCTCTTACATCACGATTTAAGAGCTGCTTGACATCCTCCGCCCGTTTTAGCAACCCAGCTTTCTCGATATCGAGTTGGCCTGTTCAGATTTAAACCACTCCTTGAGCTGCTCCACGTAGTCAAAGGCGGTTTCAACTCATCCTTGGCCTTGGAGGCTTCGCTTGTTGAGATTTCAGATTGACATGAAGGTCATTGATTTGGGCGGTTTGTTGGCGTATCTCACTCTGTGACAAAAAGGAGCATGTTAGTAGTTTCATCACAAAGTCCGAGCTCAATACATGTATTCAACTTGGCACTTGGGGGCTAATGGCTATTTGCTCGAACATGTTACCTTTCTGGCGATACAAGATTCAGATCCGGTTTAACTATACTAAGTTGAACCGGCCCTTGAGAGCTACATCAATGAAGTCGACAAGTTTGAGTTTTATATT
>JAHIAM010019328.1:0-10996 GCA_021605205.1 Aegilops longissima
AATATCCATGTTCAACATGGAACCAACTTCAACTTCTGCAACTAGGCGCTATAAGAAGATGAGCAAGCGGTAACTTAGCCAAACAATGGTTTTGCTAGGAAAGGCGATCGGGAGGCTTGACATGGCAATATGGGAGGCATGATATAGCAAGTGGTAGGTAGCGGCATAGCAATAGAAGCGAACAACTATCAAGCAAAGATAAGTGATTTGAGGTATGGTCATCTTGTCTTAAATCACATAAGGAAGAAGAAGCGAGTTCATGAAGAAGACAAGCGAACATAGTCGAGCGAATCCTCACAACTACTGGAAAAAAGCAGAAGCTAACGAGAAAAGCAAATGTGACACTCCAAAATTTTCCTTTGGTTTCTTAAAAATTTTGTTGGATTTGAAGGAGGTCTCCAAAACCCTTGAAAAATCTCTCTCAAAGCTTTTCCCTTTAGCAAATATTTTATTTTGCATCTCCTTCAACTCTAGTGTTTGGTTTTAAATTTTCTTCTGATTGCCCTCTTCTCAAAATTTCAAGAAAGATCTTTGGAGTTTATTTTCTTTCAAAGGAAACTCTAGGAGTTTTATAGCGCCCCGATCTGCTATATCTCCCGTGTCGAGCCGACTTAGAAACATAACCGCATTGAAAGCAATGTCATAAGTGAGGTAATCTTCACACAACCCATGTAATAATTAAGGGAAAGAGATACATAGTTGGCTTACGATCGCCACTTCACACGATTACATAAATAAACATCCATCATTGAGTACACTCAAGGTCCGACTCTGGAACCAAAATAAAGAAGATACCCCAAATGCTACAGATCCCGAATCGTCCCAGCTGGGCACCACTACTGATCATCTGGAAAAGACACATAATAACGACCACGTTCCTCGTCGAACTCCACTTGAGCTCGGTGGAATCACTGCTTGGCCTCATCGGAACACTGCAAGCTGTTTGGAAGTATCTGTGAGTCACGAGGGACTCGACAATCTCACACCATGAGATCAAGACTATTTAAGCTAATAGGAAGGACAGAGTAGTAAAGTGGAGCTGCAGCAAGCGACTAGCATATATGGTGGCTACTTACATAAAGAAGCGAGAAGAGAAGCAAAAGCACGGTCGTGAAACTAGTAGTGATCAAAGTGATCTGAACTACTTACGTCGAGACATAACTCCAACACCGTGTTCACTTCCCGGACTCCGCCGAAGAGACCATCACGGTTACACCTTGATTGATGTGTATTTTATTTGAGGTCAACTTTGGGTTTTCTAGCAGCGGACATTAACAAATTCCCATCTGCCTCATAACATGCGAGCACGGCTTTGAAAGATATTACCTGCGGGGTGTCCCAACAGCCCATTATAAGCTCTCACGGTCAGCGAAGGATATTCCTTCTCGGGAAGACCGATCAATCTCGGAATCCCGGACTACAAGACATTTCGCAGCAATAAAACAAGACCAGCAAAGCCACCCGAATGTGCCGACAAATCCCGATAGGAGCTGCACATATCTCGTTCTCGGGCACACGGATGGGCAAGGCGTCGGGTTGGCATAAACCTGGATTGCCCGGCCGGACATTGCCAGTTGGACCAGCAACTCGAAGGAGAACGGCGGGGTTTAAAATAAAGATGACCCTCGGGCTCGAAAACCAGGGAAAAGGCTTAGGTGGCAAATGGTAAAACCAAAGTTGGGCCTTCTGGACAAGTCTTATTCAAAGCGAACTGTCAAGGGGTCCCATAAATCACTCAACGTGTAAGGCATAAAATCAAGGAACATAACACGGTATGGCGGAAACTAGGGTGGCAAGAGTGGAACAAAACACCAGGCATAAGGCCGAGCCTTCCACCCTTTACCAAGTATATAGATGTATTAATTATAGCAGATATATATTGTGATATTCCCAACAAGTAAACATGTTCCAAAAGGAACAACATCTCCATGTTCAACAAGGAACAAACTTCACTTCACTGCAACTACTAGCGCTATAAGAGGAGCTGAGCAAGCGGTAACATAGCCAATCAGCGGTTTGCTAGGAAAGGATGGTTAGGGGCTGACATGGCAATATGGGTGGCATGATATAGCAAGTGGTAGGCATCGCAGCATAGGCATAGCAAAAGCGAGCAACTAGCATAGCAAAGATAGAAGTGATTTCGAGGTATGGTCATCTTGCACGCAATGTTCTCGAGTTGTCGAAAGCTTGATCCTCGGCGTTCTCAACAGGCTCCTCGTTCACGTACTCGTCTCCGACTCTACCCAAAGCAACAACACAAACAAAGGAACCACAATAAATCACGGTGCAATGCACAATCAACATGATGCAAAACATGACATGATATGCATGATGAGATATGCAATGCTTATATGCGCTCGGAAGGTAAATGATGAACCAGGCATCAACGGAAACCAAGCATGCCACTGGAAAGATGAGATGATTTCGGTTGAAATCGATATAAAGATCAGGAACGGATGCACGTTTAAATGGCAAGCAAAACAAGAATGGCAAATCTGCCATTAACAGCATGATGCCACTTAGCAAGCAACAAATAATTAAGCTACTGCACCCAAACGTAACAAAAAGCACATGGCAGTGATCTACAATGATGCTCGACAAAAGATGAGCACTGAGCTACCTAGTTCACATCATAACATGTTCAAACAAGCATGGCAAAAGTGCTCAAATAACAGGCTGGACATGGCAAAAACAGTAACAGGTTGCAATGTTCAGAGCACAAAACTACATGCTACAGGAACTTAAAATAGCAAAACATGGCATGGCATGAATCTACTCAAAGCCTAGAACAAAAGTCCTTACTGACCATAAGCCAAAAGGACTAGAAAATAAGTAACACCCATGTCAATATTGAAAGTCTTGTTAACAGATTCACAAATGACATGTCAAAAACTGATAACGAGATGGCATGTTTACAAGCTCAATGCACTCACTACAGAGCCTCAAATGATAAACTAAGCATACATACATCAAAAGACATGACATAGAAGACATACATGGCAAGAACAATAACATAGCATATATGGATCAACCACAACAAGCTAGGCAAAATTGAATAACATTACAATCTGCCAGGAAACATTTGATAGCAAAAGTAGAGCTCGATTGACTCAAGCTATGGCATCCCATAATTGCAAACAAAGGCATGGATGGATAGAGCAAGTCATGCTTTACAAAACACCCTTACTGAAGTATCTCAAAATATGCATAGATCTCCGGTATCATCAAGTAAACATGGCATCAAAATCAGCTAAAACAGGGCTGAAATCAGCAACAAGGACACCTACTTTGCATGCTTGTGCTAGTCACCAATAGATCACAAAAATACATGGCATACACCTGGAAAGATGACATGGCATTTTACAAAACACATGTAGGAATCAAATTCCATAGGATGCACATATTAATCATAGCAAAAATAACAAAAGTGCAACTCCTGATAAAAATCAGAAACTATCAGCACATTGCACTCTTCCAACAGCATTTCGGGCATCAAGATGAGCTCAAATGAAAATGATGCAATGGAATGAAATGATCTACTCTTGAGGCGAACATTTTGACATATTATTTAAAAATGGATCTCGGATGCGAAGATATAGAAGTTGAAATATTGCACAAAATTACAAAGATTTAGGACTTAGGGAAAAAAAGGGAGAGAGTCAGGGTGGCCTTGGGATCGTCGGATGAGTGCAGGCCCGGCTTCCAGGCCAGCCGGGCGGCGCCGGCAGCCGGGGCAGCGGGCCTGGCCTTGGGGCAGCGGTGGCCAGAAGCGGCGGCCCGAAGGGGAAGCCGGCGTGAAGCTGGGCCGGAGGGCCGACTCCCAGGCGTGCAGGGGCGTATGGGCGCCGGTGGCGGCTGGCGCCCACGTTGGCGGGCAGAGAGCGTCCGCTCGCCCGGACGTGTCGGGCGGAGGATAGCTAGGGTTTCGGATGATCCGGTTTGGGGAGGTTTGCTTAAATAGGCATAGAGGAGCTAGGAGAGTCAAATGAGGTGTAGTTTTCGCCCACGATCGTGATCGAGCAGCGGAGAACATGGAAGTGACTTAGATGGGTTATTGGGCTGTTTTGAAGGGTGTTGGGCTGCAACTTAAAGAGGCCTTTTGAAGTCGGTTAACCGTTGGAGTACCAAGCGAGCTCCAAATGACCGAAACTTGACCGGTGGTCTCGGTGTTATACCAAGGCCACTAGACAAACCTCGGTCCATTTCGAGAAGGTTTAATACCGCTACGGAAAAACGTAAAAGGGACGCCGGGGAAGATAGGAGTGCGGATTGCAAAGCGGACAGCGGGAAAAATGCTCGGAATCATGAGGCGAACACGTATGCAAATCGATGCACATGATGACATAATATAAAATGCATGACATGGACAAAATGCAAAAAGGAAAACCCAACCACGGAGGAATATCATATATCAATGCGAAAATGGCAAGAGTTGGAGTTACAAATATGGAAAGTTACTTGGGGTGTTACAACACTCCACCACTACAAGAGGATCTCGTCCGAGATCTGGGTGAAAGAACTCCGGATACTCGAGCGGAGGTGATCCTCGCGCTCCGGTAGCTTCTCGGTCGAATGGTGTGACCACTTCACTTTCAGAATTTGATTGACTTGTTGCGAGTCTTGCGCTCGGTTTCTTCAAGAATAACAGGGTGCTCATGATAAGAGATCTTCTTGAAGGTCAATCTCTTGAAGTTGATAGTGCGTTCGGAGTCTTGAAGCACTTGCGAAGCTGTGACACGTGAAACACATCGTGCGTTTGCAAAGTTGGATGGAAGCTCAAGTTGATAGGCGAGATCGCCTCTTTTCCAATGATCTTGAAAGGACCCCGTATCTGGGGCAAGCTTCCCTTTGATACCGAGCGGCAGTGCCTTTCATTGGAGAGGCGGAGGTAGACATGGTCTCCGATTTCAAAAGTCACATCACGGTGCTTATCATCATAATAGCTCTTAGCGCGATTGCGGCTTTGAATTCTCACGAATGACTTGGCACATTTCTTACCTACGTGATCAAGTCATTGCCAAAAGTTGGCGTTCACTGTCTCGGACCAATTGAGAGAATCGGCACTTTCGCCATAGAATTTCGAATGGGGCCTTGCCGAACTTCGCGAAGCTGTTGTTGTAAGAGAACTTCGGCATAAGAAGACAATCTTCCCACTTCATACGAAGGAAATGACACAAGCCCGAGCATATCTTCAAGGTTTGATTAACTCCTCGACTTGGCCACTTGTTTGAGGATGGAAAGCTGTCTGAACGAATGTTGGTGCCCATGGCCTTGAAAAGAATCCCAAAACTTGGAGGTAAAGATCTGCCCGATCGAAGAGATCACTTGTGGAATGCCGTGCAAGGAGACAATCCAGGAGGTGTATAGCTCGCCAACGAGCTGCGTGATGGATTCTTTGATAGGAAGAAAATGAGCCACTTTAGTAAGCTTGTCAATGACAACGAAGATAGCATCATTTCCACGCTTGGACTTTGGAAAGCCGATCCCGAAGTCCATTTCAATATGATCAAACTTCCATTCGGAATAGCAAGAGGTTGAAGGAGACCGGCTGGTCTTTGGTGTTACCTTTCACTCTTCTGGGACATCACATTCATTCACGAATTGAGCAATTTCTCGCTTCATTGAGTCCACCAATATATGCTTGAGGTCATGGTACATCTTTACTTCGGGATGAATGGATAGAAGCGTGTGAGCCTCGTTCATAATGACTTTTCCGGATCACCCTTAGGAACCACAATCCGGTCCTCAAAAAAAGTGTCTTTGTCATCACGGGCCTTGTACTTGGAAATGCCCTTGTCGATACCACGTTTCACTTTCTTCACCATGGTATCCGAAGTTGAGCCTCACAATCTGATCTTCCAAAGTAGGAGAACTATGAGGTTGGCAAAAAGCCTTGAAACAACGAAGATTCACTTGGGAAAGATTCCACAGATCCTGAAAGGGCTTGAGGATTAGGCATTGCGTAGCTTTCTGCTCGCATCTGCAATGACATTGGCTTTGCCGGGTATACTCAATACTTGGGTTGTACTCTTGAATCATTTGACCCACGAGTCACGGGTTGAGGTTGGGCTGGTGAAGATGTAGAGACTCTTGTGATCGGTGAAAATGTCACTTTCCTTCCCAACAAGAGATGTCTCCATAATCAATGGGACAAGCTGCCGCCAACTCAAGATCGTGGTGGGGTAGTTCTTCTCGTTGGGCTTCAAGGGCGGAGGTATAAGCCACAACTCTCTTCTCTTGCATTAACAACAAGGACCGAAAGAACATCCGAGAAAACTTCATATGGCGGATTCATCGGGAGGAGTCGAGCAGGGCTGGCGAGTTTCTCGAGGGTATTGAAAGCAATCACATTCGGAGAGGACATACTTCCACTTACGGAGAAGGTTGGAAAGAGGCTTTGCAATCTTGGAGAAGTTCTCAACGAATCTTGACAATACCAAGACCAAGAAAAGCTGGGAGCTTGACTCGGAGGTTAATTCACATGCGGACACCTTCTGGGATCAACCGGGATGCCCTTGCGAAATGATATGACCAAGATAAAGCACTTCATCAAGCCAAAATTACATTTGGAGAACGCATAGAATTGGTACTCTCGGCTTTCTAGCACCAATGAAATGTTTGGCATGATCCTTCTTATTCTTGGAGAAGACCAAAATATCATCAAGATAGACCAAGGCAATTCATTGGTGTGGGTTGAATAAAGTTCATCATCAGAAAATGGAGGAGCATTGGAGGCGAAAGACATGGTATATTCATAAGAACCAAAGCATTACGAATCTGTCTTGAATATCTTGTTCACGAATCGAATCGTGATACCCTCGAAGGTCAAGCTTGAAGAAACCTTTGCACCTTTGAGTTTCGAAAAGCTCATTGATGTTGGGAAGTGGATACTTGTTCTTGATTGTCTTCTTATTCAATGGGGGTGTCGGCCAAAATCGGTCGTGCCATCCTTCTTTGGACAAAAAACACCACAACCCCAAGGAGATGAACTTCGGTGGTCAGACCCGGGCCTCTTGTTCATCGAGCTGCTTCTTCAATTCCTTACTCATGGTCAAGCTTGTATGGGCGGCTTAAAGCGGGTTGATGCGGGTCAAGATCGATAACGAACTCAAGGGCCGATGAGGAGGCATCGGAAGCTCTTGGAAAGACATCTTGGTACTCTGCCGGGGAATCGAGAGATGGCATTGGTGGCTGCCATGATACGCCGGGCCTCCGGGAAGCGGAGGTGGAGGTAAGGTGGAGGTTGTGATCCCATCATTGCGATCCGGATTGGCCGTTGGGACCATCAAAGAAGGGGTGACATCCGTTAGTCCTTTGATAGACAAATGATAAAGTAGAATCAGCGGATAGAAATTGCAACATATAGTCTTACAATAAACATTGAACAAGAATGAGCGAATGAATTCAAAGTTAATCATCACATCCATTGGGAAAGCCACTTATAAAAGATATGGAAAAACATATTTGAGAAACAATTGAATATCACTCGAAAACAAAAGGTTGGCTTCTAGAATGAGCGGAACAAACACATGATAGAATTTCGCCCAAAGTGGTGGTGGGGCCCCCCGGACCGCGTATAGGGCCGTCACGAATGACTAACAAGGCGTCCCGAATCAGCGCCAAGGTTCTTTAATCTTCGACCCTTTCTCGCCGTGAATGGGCGGACCACTGGGGAACCCCAATCTCAAATCATACATCATCCGGAAGAATATCCAAGCTACTAAATTCCCCCTATAAACTCCCGAAACTTTCGGTTATGCAATCGGTGTTGGGGATCGAGGGGACACAAAATATATCACCCAAACTAACAATACCTAATCTGTATCCATCCGTCAACACATAACCAAAAATCCTCGGAAATCGTGTACCTCGACCTTGAAAAACATCCGTTATACAAGTCATGGCAATACTCCCTTTTCCCCCGATCTTTGGGCTATCGGGATCTCACCAACAACCACAAAAGAGATTTGATGTCGGAAAACTCATATTCACCAGCGATAAAATTGTGGGACAACACCTCGGACTCAACTCCCGGACAACCCACAACCCCTAAATGTGGGGAGGCACCAAGAACAATGTTCTCGTCACAAAACCATCGGAGCGATTCCAAGATACCCCGTGATCCTAAAAAAATTTTAGTGAAATTTGAGAAGAGAAAATCAAAACTCTCGTCGGGATACCTCACCGAAGCGACGAAGGGGGAAGTAAAAAAATCCTACTCTCCGATATATATAATCCTAAGACTCAAAACATTTTCCATTCTAGACTCAACAACGCAGCAAACAATCAAGTAGGGGGCTCCTAAGTCGGGAAGGCTCGATTACCAACATGCGCCCGATGCGGCTATATCTCCCGTGTCGAGCCGACTTAAACATAACGCATTGAAAGAATGTATAAGTGAGGTAATCTTCACACAACCCATGTAATAATTAAGGGAAAGAGATACATAGTTGGCTTACGATTGCCACTTCACAATTACATAAATAAACATCCATCATTGAGTACACTCAAGGTCGACTACGGAACCAAAATAAAGAAGATACCCCAAATGCTACACGGATCCCGAAATCGTCCCAATGGCACCACTCTGATCATCTGGAAAGACACATAAGTCGACCACGTTCCTCGTCGAACTCCCACTTGAGCTCGGTGGAATCACCCTTGGCCTCATCGGAACACCAACGTGTTTGGAAGTTACTGAGTCAGAGGGACTCAACAATCTCACACCCGAGATCAAGACTATTTAAGCTAATAGGAAGGACAGAGTAGTAAAGTGGAGCTGCAGCAAGCGACTAGCTTATGGTGGCTACTAAAAGAGGCGAGAAGAGAAGCAAAACACGGTCGTGAAACTAGTAGTGATCAAAGTGATCTGAACTACTTATCGGACATAACTCCACACGTGTTCACTTCCCGGACTCCGAGAAGAGACCATCCAGTTAACACCGATTGATGTGTATTTTATTTGAGGTCAACTTTGGGTTTCTACAAGGACATTAACAAATTCCCACGCCTCATAACATGAAGCCGGCTTTGAAAGATATTACCGGGGGTGTCCCAACACCCATTATAAGCTCTCACGGTCACGAAGGATATTCCTTCTGGAAGACCCGATCAATCTGGAATCCCGGACTACAAGACATTTGACACAATAAAACAAGACCAGCAAAGCCCGAATGTGCCACAAATCCCGATAGGAGCTGCACATATCCGTTCTCGGGCACCGGATGGGCAAGGCGTCGGGTTGGCAAAACCTAATTGCCCGGCGCGGACATTCCCGGGTTGGACCACTCGAAGGAGCGGCCGGGGGGTTAAAATAAAGATGACCCTCGGCTCAGAAAACCGGGAAAAGGCGGTGGCAAATGGTAAAACCAAAGTTGGGCCTTCTGGACAAGTCTTATTCAAAGCGAACTGTCAAGGGGTCCCATAAATCACCCAACCGTGTAGGAGCAAAATCAAGGAACATAACACGGTATTGGAAACTAGGGTGGCAAGGTGGAACAAAACCGGCATAAGGCAGCCTTCCACCCTTTACCAAGTATATAGATGTATTAATTATAGCAGATATATATTGTGATATCCCCAACAAGTAAACATGTTCCAAAAGGAACAACATCTCCATGTTCAACAAGGAACAAACTTCACTTCACGCAACTAACAGCCTATAAGAGGTGAAAAGCGGTAACATAGCCAATCAACGGTTTGCTAGGAAAGGATGGTTAGGGGCTGACATGGCAATATGGGTGGCATGATATAGCAAGTGGTAGGCATCGCAGCATAGGCATAGCAAAAAGGAGCAACTAGCATAGCAAAGATAAAGTGATTTGGGTATGGTCATCTTGCGCAATGTTCTCGAGTTGTCGGCTTGATCCTCAAAGCGTTCTCAACAGGCTCCTCGTTCACGTCGTCTCGACTCTACCCAAAGCAACAACACAAACAAAGGAACCACAATAAATCACGGTGCAATGCACAATCAACATGATGCAAAACATGACATGATATGCATGATGAGATATGCAATGCTTTAATTCGGAAGGTAAATGATGAACCAGGCATCAACTTGGCAAACCAAGCATGCCACTGGAAAGATGAGATGATTTGGTTGAAATCGATATAAAGATCACGGAAGCGGATGCCGGTTTGCAAATGGCAAGCAAAACAAGAATGGCGCAAATCTGCCATTAACAGCATGATGCCACTTAGCAACAACAAATAATTAAGCTACTGCACCCAAACGTAACAACAAAGCACATGGCAGTGATCTAACATGATGCTCGACAAAAGATGAGCACTGAGCTGGCTAGTTCACATCATAACATGTTCAAACAAGCATGGCAAAAGTGCTCAAAGTAACAGGCTGGACATGGCAAAAACAAACAGGTTGCAATGTTCACAAAACTACATGCTACAGGAACTTAAAATAGCAAAACATGGCATGGCATGAATCTACTCAAAGCCTAGAACAAAAGTCCCTTACTGACCATAAGCCAAAAGGACTAGAAAAATAGTAACACCCATGTCAATATTGAAAGTCTTGTTAACAGATTCACAACACATGTCAAAACTGATAACGAGATGGCATGTTTACAAGCTCAATGCACTCACTACAGAGCCTCAAATGATAAACTAAGCATACATACATCAAGAAGCATGACATAGAAGACATACATGGCAAGAACAATAACATAGCTTATGGGTCAACCACAACAAGCTAGGCAAAATTGAATAACATGTATACAATCTGCCAGGAAACATTTGATAGCAAAAGTAGAGCTCGATTGACTCAAGATGGCATCCATAATTGCAAACAAAGGCATGGATGGATAGAGCAAGTCATCTTTACAAAACACCCTTACTGAAGTATCTCAAAATATGCATAGATCTCTCGGTATCATCAAGTAAACATGGCATCAAAATCAGCTAAAACAGGGCTGAAATCAGCAACAACAGGACACCTACTTTGCATGCTTGTGCTAGTCACCACATAGATCACAAAAAT